>JAKELL010000142.1:0-129650 GCA_021524915.1 Lactarius akahatsu | reverse complement strand
AACGCGCAGCGTTTCCACAGCGGCAAACGGGCGGAGGAGTTCGAGCCACTCGACGACCATGCCGTCTCTCCAAAGCGGCAGCCGAACGCGCTCGCAGATGGAGAGACGGCCCACGTCGGCGAGCGCGACGGAGGATCGGCAGAGCACTCGCGCCGCCTGCGAAACTTGCCGATCTAACCCTATGCATGACATTTGAACAGTCAGGTGACTCGGACTGCGTCCACCGTGTTCACCATCAAGGACGATGTAGACGATGTTACCACGGAACTCTACACGCGCCTCGTTAAACCGGGCCGGCTTGAGATCTGCCGTGCGACTGATGAACTGCGAGCTGGGCGAATTGGGTGACTTGAGCGTTCAAGGGTCCGATGTAAAATATTCTGAGGTCGTCGAGTCGAGGAGCGTCGATCTGGGCCACGAAGTCGTCCAGGTACTCGCTAGCACCCCGGAACCCGAACGTCGTAAGAGCGGGAAAGACCGACCGCGTCGGAGGAACCGGCGAACTTTGAATGCGAAGGTGCCAACCGCGGAATTCTATGAAAAGGGTTTCGAGCTTGGTCAGTGCGGCGAGACAGGCGACGAGTTTCTCCGGCGCAATGCCTCCATTGTAAGGTATATCGAAAAGTCGGAGAACAACCAGGTCACTGGTCGACGAAAGAAGCGTTGGCAGTGCCGGATATGGAATTCCGCTTATGCAGATTTCCTCTAAACACGGAGCGGATCCACCTAAGAATGAGTCGTCGAGAACGGGCACGTTCGAATCCTTCGATGAAAGCCAAAGATGTGTCAGTGCCGGAAACGGCCTCTGCATCACCGTGGCCATTTTCTTCAACTGTAGCTTGGTTACAGTAAGCCTGACACGGCGTACACGATCGGGATGCCCAAGTGCAGCGATGACATTACTCTTGTCGTAAGGGCGAGGCTCTTACTGTCAAGGTTCCCAGACGTGGAGTAGTCGATGTTAATAGGAAAGGCCGGCCAGCGGCGCAGATTCTTCCGGACGGGCGTTCTGTATGTGCAGATGAGTTGGAGGTCTAGACGGCGTGGCGACGAAAAACGATTTGTCGCCATCGTCGGCACACATGCGCCAATCTATGCCACTCCAACACGGGGCGAACGAGGATCCATCCAGCACTGCTATCCGTTTGACAAAAGTCAAATATTTCAAGTAAGATTTCGTCTGGAAGAGAGTGGATTGTCGATGAGTGTATGCGGCTCTTGCCTGTGCCACCCAAGTCAGCAGTCGTTGCACGTTGCACGCCCAAATAAGAACCCTAAGACGTACCTCCGGCCGATAACTTCCCCCATTCTCCACGAAAACTCTCAGGAAACACCCTAGTTTCCATGTCTTTGTGATGATTATGTGTCAATGTTGAAGTGGCACGAGAGACAGAACGAGGAGAGTTGGTATCAGTCGACAGGAAGAGTGAACGATCGGTCGTCTGAGAGGAAGAGCTAAATGAATGATAATGTTAGACCAGCAAGCTGCGAATTAAGTCCTGGACAGACCGACGAAAGCACTTTGATGGATACATTGAGGATACCGGGAGGAAGGAGCGACGGTTATTGTGGGTGCTAGTGCACGAAGCCACCTTATGAGCGGTGACCGGTAATCCTGTGCAAATGCGGAAGAAGGCAAGGAATAAGGTGGCACACGCATGCGAATTACAGTCCAGCACGTGTCCACCGTCAAACACCGCCTTGGACACTTATCGCACCGGAAGGACCGGAGACGATCCGGACGAGGCAGGGAAATCATCTGAAGTAGGTCCGATCTACGAAGCTCGTCATCTAATACAATATGTTGGATAACGAAAACCTCCGCCTAAGTTAAGCGAGCTCTCGGAAGACTGACCCTAATACGTCACGTGATGCTTGCCCCTCGGCAACCCGCCGCGTCTTTGTTCGCCTCTGCGACCACCACCACGAACGGTCAGACAGCCCTCGGTACTCTCTCTCTCTTGTTCGCGCCTCGCCATTACGACCAACATGTCGCTTCGACCCACTCTTTGACACATGATACGTCTGTCGCCTGGATCGCAATGCCTACTACCTCCTGTCCCTGCAACTGGGCACAAGTAGAGTTCTTGTAGCAGTACAAGCCGTTCTCCTATTAAGGACGGGGCGTCTTCTGACGAACTTGCTGGCGACGATTATAGGGTGACTTGAGATCTGGCGGTCGGCATACTTACTGAGTTATCAAGATCGTGACGAACTTGAAGCGGCTTTGCCAATATACTCTTGCGCCTTCCTGGGCCGTACAAAAATCTTTGACCCGAGGTCCGCATCGGTGAGTCTTGAGGTACCACTTGTGCTGCATATGATCTCATAGTACTTGAATTATTCCAGAGTAGTGCGTCTTGGATTGGGACGACGCTGGTCTAGACAATGACATCAACTTTTCATCCAAAGTGTTTTCCCAGTGGCCCAACTGTGACTTATCAACTACGACTTTGCTCCGAGTGTTCCCCATCAGATCTATTTTTTACCCCCATACTTCTGAGAAGCACGCGTCGTCGCCGTAATGATACTGAGCTCACCTCATTAGGTGACCATGGGGTTTGGTTAAGACCGGTATCGCCATTGCTCCTCACGAGATGTCTCTGAAGGGGACATGCGATTGCAGATTTCGGTTGGTCTCATGCTCACAACATTTGGTAGAGCGATTCTACTCCATTCGATGGCCGACATCTTTGACCCAATCGGACACATGGAGTTTCTTGATAGGCCCAGCAAGGTCACCCCAGCAGATCTGTAGAGAAGCATATCGAATGCACACGAGAATCCGAGTTTGTCATCGATGTTCCACTAGTACCATGTATTTTTCACACTACACACCGTGACATCACTGTCGTCCTGAGGCACGGCATGTCGTTGGTCTATGTAGAAACCTGCTTGGCTCGTTGCAAATGAGGAAGGTTACACGATTATGAGAGTTCTATTAAGGGCTCCCCACCCGAAGCCTCAGTCGGCCCCCCGGGACGGCACTTGCTGGCAACGAAGCGAGGATCACCGAAAGCAGGGATGCCCGCAGAGAGGGAGGAGGAACACGTGTTCCGAGGGCTGTTGTCTGGTTATTCCGGGGAAATACAACCTCTCTACCGGAGCAGAACAGCCTTTTATATAATGAAGAAATAAGTGGGAGAATTGCTGTGGTTTTGTGCAAGTTGACGCGATTATAACCTCGACGGCTCGTTGACCGTTTTGCCACGCCGCCCTGACCGCCATCGGCACGATCCCCAACTCCTCCCAACTTGTTCTCCAGCGACGACGACGGTGACCATCACCCACATTTGAGGCCCCATTTTCTTTCCTTCTCCTTGTTTTTTTTCTATCGTTATGTCTTCAAAACCCCGTCACTCAGCTTCGGCCTCTACCCCCTCCAACGCCTCCAAATTACCAAAGTTCCTCCAATCCAAGCAGACCCGCGACAGGTCCAGGTCCATGATTGACCCCGCCAGCAGCGTCGTCCGTTCGTCCTCGCATAATTCCAGTGTCATTTTAGAAGCACAAGCTTCCCCTTCGTCCTCGCAAACTCCGAGACGCTCTCTCATGCGCAAGACGAGTAAGCTGTCGGGCGTCAAGGAGGCTTCTTCCCCCGCACGACGCCGACGTCTCTGAAGATTTTAGTACAGCTGATGACAGCACGGACGAGCCGCCCATCATCGTTGAGCCGGTCTCCCCACGAGTGAGGATGCGTTCAGAGCGCCCGCTCAGCTCTGTGTCCGATAATCATCTTTCTTATTACCAGTCATCACCATCACACTCTACCACACGCCTCTCCGACATCCCCACTCGTCTCTCGGGCTGGTTTCAGCACGCTTTCAACTCTTCCTCCACAGATCTGACCCTCCCCCATCTCATCAATACCAGCCACATACCCCCTACCTCCAATTCCCCCAAGGGAAAGTCCTCCGCACTATTGACCGCCGCAAAACACGGCAAAGGCCACCTCGACAAGGCAATGCGCTACCTCCTCGACAGCGATTCCACCCCCGACAAGTGCACCGACCCAATTTGGCTCCTTGGCGTGCAACATCCCGGCTATGAACCTCCACCAGCCGAGCCTGCCTCCCCCACCACCCTCTCACGGAGCGGTTCCGTCAACTCAAGGCGGGCATCCTCCTTCCGTACCACGACATCTTCCACAGTGACAGCTGCCCCTATCGGCAGCAACGCCCTCTCTTCCTCCCAAACGTCATCCTCCAAAAATCCAGCCGCGCATTGGCCGCCTGAATTCTATGCCGATTTTACGTCACGCGTCTGGATCACATATCGCTCCCATTTTCACCCCATCCGTGACTCGTCACTTACCGTCCTCGAGCGCGAACAGGCCGAAGCCGCCGTAGCTGCTGCGCGCCGGAACCCCGACGCCGATCTCCTCCAGTCCTCCATCAAAACGTTGGTGGCCCGGCGGCGAGAAAGGATGGACAAGTGACGCAGGTTGGGGTTGTATGTTGCGAACGGGCCAATCGTTGCTTGCGACCGCGCTCGTACATCTACATCTGGGACGAGGTGCGGCATTTCCTTGGAAATTTATCTCCCTTCCTGACCCCTCCGTAGACTGGCGGCGTCCCCCCCATCCCGTGTATACCGCTGATTATGCAACCTACGTCCAAATCCTGACATGGTTCTTCGATTCGCCGTCCACGTTGTGCCCGTTCAGCGTGCACAGAATGGCGCTGGCAGGAAAGGAGCTCGGGAAGGATGTCGGGCAGTGGTTTGGGCCGAGTACCGCCGCAGGCGCGATCAAGTGCGTAAATGTTTCCATCGTTGCCGATTGAATGTTGACATTTCTTCAGATCCTTGGTCCAGAATTTCCCTGAAGCATCGCTCGGCATCTCCGTCGCGGTTGACGGCCAGATCTTCCAGACCGATGTGTACTCGGCATCGCATCCGCCCACCCAATCTCCTCGTCCCCGCAAGTTGTCAAGATGGGGAGGGCGTGCGGTCGTCGTCCTCATCGGTATTCGGCTTGGCCTCGACGGCGTCAACCCGATCTATTACGAGACAATAAAGGTGTGTGATTCACTTCCACTTTTCACGTGCTTCAACCGACGTCAATAAAGGCGCTGTACACATTCCCGCAATTAGTTGGCATAGCGGGCGGCCGTCCAGCATCATCGTATTACTTCGTCGGTTCGCAGGCGGACAACCTGTTCTACTTGGATCCTCACCATTCTCGCGCGACCATTCCTTTGCGGCCACCCCCGCAGAGTGCTGAGGGTGAACGTGAACGTGGGATCCCGATTAGGCAACCCACGCCTGAGAGGGGGTCGGTGTCACCCCCCGGTCATCATCGTTCCCCGACGTCGCCCGCATCGAGCCGCACAGGCTCATCTACTTTTTCATACCATGCAACTCCTTCGCCGTCCCCACTATCAAAAGAACTGTCGACGAGCAGCTCCTCCTCGGAGGCGCACACGCTCGTTGGCACTCTACCGGCGCGAATGGCGGCGGGGGGTCGGAATTATCCGGCGCAGCGAGTGACGTGGGCTTGGATCCTACCCAAATGCACTACGTGACGGCGTACAGTGCCACGGACCTTCGCACGTTCCATTGTGACCGCGTGCGCAAAATGCCGCTCTCAGGGCTCGATCCGAGTATGCTCATCGGGTTTCTGTGCAAGACGGAGGCAGACTGGATCGACCTTCGACGCAGAGTGGCAGAGGTAAGCAGCCTTGATGTGTGCGCCATGAAAAGAAAACTAATCGTGGGACGTAGTTATTTAAGAATCACAAAACGATCTTCTCTATCGTTGACGAGCCGCCGTCATGGTCGGACGCTGACGACAGTCTCGAGTCAATGTCTGATCCCGACGAGGAAGAGGACATGCCCGACGACAAGGATTCATCACGCTCGGGTGTTGGTGATGAGGACGGGGATACGCGCGAAGACGATGAGACTCGGATGGCGATTTTTTCGATGCGGGCGATGCCATCATCGGTGATCGGTTCTCTGCGCGCCGCATCAGAGAGCGGCCAAAGCGGGGGCGGTACGGAAGACGATCCCGTGGGGCCCGTCACCCCCAGTGCGGCCCCTCGATGTCCGGCGGAACGATCTCCCGAAAGCCCAACGCGGTCGACTTTTCACGCACGATATCCACGGATTCCGGCGACCTCGACGACGAAGAATGGGTTGACCCGACGCCGATACCCGCGACCCCACTCGAGCCCGTCCCGCCCGCATTCCCGCCCGCGATGATCGCCAAGACCAAGTCTTCCAGCAGCGCAAAGAGCCGCAAGCGCAAGGAGGCGCGCGCAACCGTGCCCGTGCCGTTCCCGTCAGCGTGGCGGAGGGCGCCCCGGAGGACCGCCCGCGGCGCGTGCCGCAGATGAGCACGGCGCGCGGGCGTGACGGTGGGCGCACGCAGAGCGGCGGGGTCAAGGGCGTCATCACGCCGGATCCTGGGCTGGCTGAGCCTGACGACCCCGATGTGGACGATTTCTAGCGCACCTTCGTTGCCCTCTGCCCTACGTGCCATTTCTCTCCCCCTTTCCCTTTCCCTTTTTTTTCTCTCCTTTCTTTCTTTGACCCCGCTCTCTTCGCTTGTATAGTAACTGGCGTTCTCCCCTCTACATCATTCTCGTTCTAAAACACGTTTTCTCCTCGAGAGCTTTCTATTTCCTCTTTTTTTTTTCAATCCAGATCTGCGCACAAGGCCTTCCATTGTTGTTCGGGGCTGGTGTGTAAGGCAACGTAGTGTGTATGTGTGTAGTGCTCTCATCTGGACTTAGAAGAAGAACAGTTATACCCCTGCGGGTCGTCTGAAAAAGAAGCTTTCAGTCCGTGTGACATCAAGCCCGTCGTGCAGACGGGGCTTTCGCGAGCCTTCGATCGTGCATTCCAGCATCAGGGATGCGACGCATGACGAAGAAAAAAAACAGCGCTGCTCTCCCTTTTGGTTGGCATAGGTGTTTTCCTAATTCATGTGGGTATTATCTCTTGCTGGCGCGGGAAGGTTTTCCTGATGGCGGCCTGTGGTACCGCGCTTCGGCACACCACACTACGCCCGCACACCGGCTACACCCCACTCATGATGACGGATATATTACACATTGGCATATATCTCTCTAAGCACTCATACGTTCGGCGGCCATCCGGTTCCAAGCATCAGATTGGTCAAAATACGAACTTGACTGGGATGGCTGCAAATACAATGTAAGAATAGGTGCGGCAGCGAACGAATCTGCCGTGAACTCGGATGTTCTCTGGCAGAGCATTCGCTCTAGTCCGGTGCAAGATCGTACTCGAAGCCTGCGTACGACTTCTACAGTCCAAGAAGATCGGTATCCGCCTGTGACATAGAGGTTTTCGGGATCGAGTAGGTCAACGAACTGGAGGTACTGGGGGTTGAGGCGTTGAGGCCGTACGCACGATAGCCTTAGTAAAGGTCGTGGC
Organism: Lactarius akahatsu; assembly: GCA_021524915.1. NCBI lineage: Eukaryota > Fungi > Basidiomycota > Agaricomycetes > Russulales > Russulaceae > Lactarius > Lactarius akahatsu. The sequence continues at coordinate 122,249 of JAKELL010000142.1, read as the reverse complement.
TTCCCGTTGGTGCGGAATTCCCTCGTGTTCTGGTACCATGCGGAAGCCCGCAATCTTTCCGGTCCCGCACGTTCCGGTGGTACCCCTGGCAGTGCCAGTTGTCTGCGGCCCGCTCCCAGGCCAGAACGCCGTTCCTTCATCACGTGATGACCTTACTCTTCGACCTACCTCTTCGAACTTTCAGTAGTTTCCTCCTGTACGGGCAATTGCCCCCGATATAAGCTTATGCAAGTTCTAATATAAGCATCTATTCCTCACCTCAGGTCACCGTGTTCGATTGAAATCAGTCTATGAGCCGGACGCTCGCTGGCAGTCGACTCGCCACGCTCGCTCATCATGGTAAGCATCGCACCTTCGACAACCCAGAGGGACAAATCCAGTCGGAGTGGCGGTGCGCTAGTCTGTGCAAACGGCGAATTCAATGGCAGCGGTGACGCTGGAACTGGAACTGGAACGGGGAAGACGGTTGTGCAAATAGGTAGAGTGGGCGACGGGACGAGCAGAAGACGTAATGCACGAGCGCGAATGTGAGTGTGCAAGCACTACAGCAGTGCGTGCATGCGCATAGCTGCCTGCTATCCGTTCAGCCTCTCTAGTGGGTCGTGGAGGCAAAGGATGACGTGGGTCCACGGTGCGCCGGGAGGAGAGCCGGCTCACCTCGTGATGTAATGCCCGAGACCCCGCCCGTGGTCGGTTCGGGGCCTGAGGGTTCACCTGCGGACGGTAGTGAGCACAATCGCACGTGGCCCGTTGTAGACGCGCAGTATCCATACATTGTACGACCCCCCCCACCACTTCCCCGCATATCCCTGATCCGACCAGTGAAGCGGCTGTGCGTTGCGGGGCAGGGACAGGAACCCCGCTCCCCGTGCGGGAGTACGCGGAGCACAGAAGCGCAAAAGGACGGGACGCGGCTGCGCGCCGGCTTCCGACGATCCGACGCGGAGAGCTGGGGCCCGCAGCACGTGCCTCGGTCCGTCGTCGACGAGTGACGGCACGGAATTCGTTGGACGCCGGTACACGCGATGGGGCCGTTCGTGCTGGAGCTGCGTATCCGTGGTGTGCTCGTGGGGCCTCCGTCCTCGTCTCGAAAATTCGTCGCAGCGACATCCGGTCTCGTAAATCGGATGGCATTCGAGATCGCTCGCGTAGTACGTCCGTACGAATGTGCTGCATGCACGCCAGGGCCTCATCAATGCCCCGCGCCCGTCCTCGCACTCGTATCCTGCGTGGGGCAAACAAATGAGGGAGGGGTTTCAAGGGGAGATGAGGACTGGATGCAAAGTCCACGATATTCGTGCGCACCCCATCCCGTCTGTCCATCGCGAGGAAGGGCAGGTGAGAGGGCCTGGAAAGCGACTCAAGTCGAAATAAAGGTCTAATTTCCGTCTTGGCGTGCACAACGAACTCATCGTTCTCCCAAGAATCGTGGTTTACAGAGGGGTAAATTGGGGGTGGTTTGGATCGATCCACAGCAGGCTATCCATGCCTTTCAAGCACGTCGCGCACGCAAGTCGTGCGGCGGGTGAGGGAGAGATGGTAGCACGAGCATAACGGAGTCGACACGCTCAAGCCGCGTACATTTCATGCAACGACACGGTGTCAACCTCGCTGGTGCTCGTTCTCGGTAGCTATCCTGACGGAACGGATGACACGAGTGGACCGTGCACGTAAAACGCCATTCATCCGTTCGTCCGAGCTTGTGGACGCTTTGGTGTTTGAATCGGAACCTGCAAGCCGCCGAAAAGGTGGATGCGGTGACAATGGAATGATCATGCACGCATATGCCACCAACCTAAGTGATTCACCCATGCTGGGGGAAAATAGTAATCACAAGGAAGACTAGAATGCCGAGTGTGAGCACTCCTTTGCCCTGAGAATTGAATGTGGGAAGTGGAAGCGGAATGGAGAACGAGACATGTCACGATCGTCTTCACGTTCACGTCGCGTCTTCCATCGTCCGCCCTGTTCCGCCCTATTAGACAATAAGGCAGGCAGATACGGTCAATGAAGGGTGCGAGTGACGAAGAAACAGAGTTCTTCTCATTTTCAATCACGGTTTGCATTTTGCAGACGCACAGGTCTGGGCTTCTGAGCGCTTGCCGTGATGGTGTGTGCCTGAAGGGAGTCATAACAGTGCAAAATGACGGTGATTGAGGGCACACACAACAGTGTCAGAGTGAATTTCATAGTCAGGGACTAATATTCCTTTGAGAATATTACAATAGATTTACTAGGAGGTGCATTGTGGGAGACAAAAGCACGCAAAGAGATCACATGGAGGGCAAAGCGTACACACGAGGCAAGAAGCAAGAGCGCGCAAAGCAACAATGCGGCACGGCGAACTCCGGAGTTGCGTGTCTGTGCTAACAATTTGTGTCTTCTGTAGCCCGACCGGACCTATTGTGGACTCCCCACGTGCAGGGCTTCACAATTACCATAAGAGCACCCCCCAAAGTCTCCGGGATATTCATCACTCACGTCCCATTCGCGCTATGTTCACTCTCGCTCTCGTCCCCATCCTCGCACTCTTACCTTCGGTCGCTGCCCACGGCTTCGTTACAAAGGTCGTAATTGATGGCAAGGCCTACAGCGGCAACGTCCCCAACGCACAACCGTCAGACAGTCCCATTCGCCAGATCGCAGATATTGGGCCTGTCAAAGGCGCGAGCAACCCCGACCTGAACTGTGGGCTGTCCGCCCAGCTCGCCACCCAGGTCGCGCCTGCGAACCCAGGCTCCAACCTGCAATTCTTCTGGGGAAATCCTGGCGGGTCAAACGTTAGTCGCGTTATCTCACTTTGCTCGCGCTTCCTTTGCTCACTCTTCACGCGTGCCATTCTTTCACACCCGTTCTAATACCGCAGTGGCCTCATAATACCGGCCCATTAATGACGTATATGGCCGCGTGCGACACCACGACCTGCGACAAGTTCAACGGTTCCTCCGCCAAGTGGTTTAAAATCGACCAGATTGGCAGAAAGTCAGGCGGGGGGGACTGGTACCAACAGGACGTCAGTGCGTAGCGAATCTCTCTTCTCATCTTCTCAGACCAGAACTAAAACGCGTGCAAAACAGTGAACGCAGTCCCGTAGCCGTGACCCTCCCGACAGAGGTCGCGCCTGGCGACTACCTCGTCCGGCACGAGATCATCGCGCTCCACCTCGCTGTCTCCCTCGGCGGCGCCGAGTTCTATCACCCTTCCTGTACGCAGATCCGCGTCGGCGGCTCGCAAAGCGGCACTCCCAACCAGACCGTCTGCCTTCCCGGGCGCGTACAACGACAACGACCCCGGCATCTACGATCCCAACGTCTATGACACCAACGCGCCCTACGCCTTTCCCGGCCCGCCCGTCTCGAACCTCGCCTCGCCCGCCGACATGGCGAACCCGAACGGCGGCGACCAATCCTCCTCTTCCGCCTCCCCAGCTACCACCACCACGAGCAGCCGCGGCCCCAAGGGCACCAGCACCAGCAGCGGGTCCGCTGCTCAGCCGACGCAGTCGTCTTCTTCCGACTCTACGGTGTGCAGACTCCAGAAGCGCGACGCGTCGCTCGCGCGGCGGAGCAGCCTGGCGCAGCATAAACGTCGCACTAGCTTCATGCGTGCCCTCCGCGATGCCATTCGCCATTCCTGATTTCCCCACCCTCTTTTTTTTGAACGACCGCGCGAAGCGCGATGATGACCAATTCATGTTAACTGCTAATGCATTCTTCCGGTCAAATCTCCGGGATTGATTCCCCACAAGTCATAAACGTGTAGCAACTATATATAGAATTCACCTCTCGCTCACAGGTATGATATCTATCTAATCCAACTTTCGCTGTTAGGTGTATGTGCCGCAGTCTTCTTATTGTAACTTACTACTCCCTGCTCTCCTGCTCTGGCTAGCTTTTCATCCAAACACATGTCACTATACCTGTACCAGTACTTATTGAAGTAAAAGTTATGAAAGATGTTGCAATTTCTAGATCAGGGGTTTAGACGGGCTTTGTACACGAGGAACGCATGTGTCTGTAGATCGATGGCCTAAGTGGGCGCCCACCTGCACACGCGACGGACACGAGTCGGACGCACACACGGACTTGACCAGTACTTGAGCTTGACCCCCAATCACGAAGCTCAGGTTCTACAGCCACGTGTATCAGGCTCAGACGCCGCGCCAGAGAGTGGGGGAGAATGTTGCGGGGCGTAGCTCAGGAAGGCATGTGCGATATCACGCATCAGACAACTGATCATAACGGTGTATTACAAAACCCCACATTACGGCACCGTGGGCAACGTTAACACCCCCTCTCTTGTCACCTGAAGAGTAATATGATCAGGGTCGTACTGTACATGTGCCGTATGGGCGCCTTGCAGTGTATCCCACCGTGGCTTACTGTCTTGTAGTCGGTCCAGAAAGGAGGAAAACGCGCCTCGACCCTGCGCGATCGGCACTGACCTCCAGTATGGCACTTGCATTTTTCTCTTCTGATCCTGCGAGTTCGGGGTGACTCCCTGACCGACGGGGTGCTGTAGAGATAGGAGAGAATGTGGTTGGTGAACGACTAGCGTCAGTGTGGATGGGGGTGAGGTTGGTTGGTGATGGAGGCGAAGTCGATCTTTTGTACCGTAGTCCTGACGCAAACGAGTTACCAACTATGGAAAGTACCTCAAGACGAAGAAACGACATTGGAGAGCTCCTTGCGGAATATTGTTTATTATAAGTAGGTTGAAGGGTAGGTTCAGATGAAGACGGGGATCACAGAAGGTTACAACAATGCTGCAGAATGTTTCGGGCAGAACTTTCACCAGCCTCCCACCTTTGCCGGGACGCTTCTGGGTTACTAGGCTCTTCTTTTGATGAGAGCTAGTCTGGCATTCTCCAGGGCCGCAGGTTGAAATTCTACGGCCCGGTGAGTCAATCTCTGGGCTTCCCCTTCAGGCTTCAATGATTCAACGCTTGCCTCGAAGCTTGAATAGCTTGAATCGTTGAGGGTGAGGTGAGACAATAGGTGAGAGGTCGCTGATGAAGGTTACTCGAACTCCTGATAGCCCCAATTTAATCACTTAAAGCGTGATGTGATTGGATCATGTGCTGGCGATACTTGGCTTGGCTTGGCGATGTTACGATGATCACGCCGATGACGAGCGACAGGCTTCAAAAGCATCAACGTTACGGGTACGGGTCGGAGTGTTGTCATGAGAACTGCTGTTGCCAATGCTGTTGCTGACGCCTCAGGCTTTTCTGGCTGTTGACAAATAGCACTGGCAGGCAAGCTGGCAGGCGCAATGCTACTGTCTTCAAGTTGACGTTCGGACATCCTCCCCAATCGCGCTATACTACTGTACGACGGACTCATGTTCTCTCGCCCTGTCTCTCTTGGCACTTCTGGAGGATACAGATACAACGAGATTCTCTGCTTTTCTTGCGGTTCTCTCCACATGTGGGTCCACTGATGGGACACACCACTTCTGCCGCTTATCAACCTATGTTATTGAGAACGTGATCGGGAAGATATGAGTCTCTGATAGTTCCTCCCCAACAAAGACTATGCACAGTATATAGCCGTACTCCTCGTCCTTCCGTCCGCAATCTACATCCCACTTTCTTTCCATTTTTCTTCTTCTTTCGTTCCCGCTGCCTGGCTTGCCAACCGGGCTGTTTCATTCATTCATTGAGAACGCAAGTTGCGGCGATGCCCTTCAGCACAAAATCCTCGATGGTATTTTACCTTGCGGCACTCGCGCTCACGGCGGGTAGCCGCCAACGAGTGCTAGCGGCGAACGACTGGCTCGTTCCCTGCACGCAAGGCCAGTGTTCGTGGGACATGCCTGCCGACTCTGGCTCATCGGGCACCCTGCAGGTCGTGCGTGTGTTCCCTCGTGCGCTCTAACACGCCGACCCGCGTTCTAATTTACCCGCGCGCACGCAGTGGGGCCCTTCCACCGCGATCTCGGACATCACCCCCGCAACCGGATGGCGGATCATCACGCGCTGCGACCCGGCTGCGACGGAGCAGGAAGTCCAGCTCGAGTGCGCGGATGGAAACCCGGACTGTGATCACCTCTTCCAGGGCGCCGGTGCAGTGGACACCATCGTCCGGCTGCCCGACGACGTGCGTGCCCTCGAACCGACATTCCGCGTCCTCCGTACTTACCGAAGGCTTGTCGTCTTTCAGTGCGGTCCGATGCCCTTTGCGCGCGTAACAAAATACTGGACCAACCAGCCCAACACGCCTGGCTCCTCTACCGTGACCCCGCGCGCGAGCGACGCGCAGGTCCACTCTTTGGCGCTCGACACGAATTTTGCTGCGGCCACGCCACCACTGTGCGTGCTCCAGTTTCATTAGCTGGGAGCTGGTGCTGATTCGGTGCGGTAGGAACGGGTCCGTGTCCTTTACCCTCCAGGGCCTGAACGTCAAAGGGAGCAACGGGGCATCCACCTTGACTACGCCGGCTCCGGCTCACCGGCGTCGCTGGCTTAGCCTCCGCGGGCCGCACGGCTCGCCGCGCCACATCCACCGACGCAACTTCTTCGGCGACATGCTCCGAAGTGAGCATTTCCACGCTCCGCACCGCGGCCGCCTGCTGACAGGACTCTTCCCGCAGAACTGCATGATGCGACAGCGTTCAACAAGACGATAAGGCACGATCTGCAGCCCGTCGACTTTAACGGCGCGAAGAACCTGTTCACAACGAGCGTCAAATGCACCGAGAGCACCGCGATTCCGGTCTCGTCCACTGCTTCTCTCTCGCTCGATGTCGACGCAGCCGTGCACGCGGCGGTCAGCCTCGGTGCAGTCGCCACCGGCACGCTTGTCCCACCAAAAATATCCGAGTTTGGCTTGACTCTAGGTGCGTGTGACCTACATCTGCCGCGGCTGACTAATCATGCGATCCCTCGATGAACGTGCAGGCCTCGATGGCAACATCGATGCGCTGTTCAGCATTACGGCCAACCTCACGGGCCACGTCAGTTCTGGCGCCATCCCACTCTTCAAGATCGGCATTCCCGGCCTCAGTTTCCCAGGGTAAGTAGGCGGGCGGTCCCGCGCTCTTGTGGATGAGTGCTTAGCGCAGGACAAAAATAGGATCCTCGAGGTCGGTCCCGAATTCAAAGTAACAGGGGAGATCGACGTAGACTTGGCGCTCACCAACATCGACGCGGACGTCAGAGTCACGTATAACCTCAGCGATGTCGCGGCCATTTTCCCGCCCCAACACTATGAGACCGGTGGCGCTTTCAAGCAGGGCACCAGCGGTGCGTTCCCCCTCTCCATGCCACACTGCATTGTCTCACACTCTCTCTAAACGCCGCAGAGGTGACCATCTCCGCGGCCCCCAACATCACGGACGTCGGCGCGTCCGTGAGCGTCACGGGCCACCTCACCCCGCAAATCGACATCGGGCTATCTGCGCTCGGGGGAATCGCCTCTGCGACCGTATTCCTGAACCTCGACGCCTCGACGAGCCTGAAGGTGTCCGCAGCCGCAGACGGGAGCCGCGGTGACAAAACCGCGGCTCCCGCGGGCGGCGCGCAGGCGTGCGTGGATGCGAACGCGGACCTGGCCGTGAACCTCGGCGCGCAGGCTTCCTTCTTCGACCTCTTCGACGCGTCCACGGGCACGAAGCTCTTCGACAAGAGCTTCCCGCTGCTGCAGCAGGTGCGGTATCCTCTCCCGCGCACGCGTGTTCCGTCGCTGACCTCAATGGCCGCCAGAAATGCGTTGCGGTGTCTAACTCTACCTCGGTCTTCCCGAAGCAGCCCGCCGCGCGCAGGGGCCACGCTCGCCGCGCCCCACTTGATGGTGATGACACTGACAAATCCAACTGGAGCATTACCTCCAGGGACCTGGATCTAGGATGCCCCTTGACATTGGCTTCACAAGTAAGCCAGCTAGTCAAAGCCATCATACCCGCAACATAAGCCACGAACGGGCGAGAACCTGTGTATTCTTTCTTTTTCGGTCAGGGACGTTATCGCATACTTTATTACTCCCCTCTTCCTATCTTTAAAGACGGAAGCGATCAAGGTTAACTCTGACGTAGTGAAAAACAGTTGTATATTACCCTCCAACCAATGGCCTGCCTCCCTAATATCGGTATGTGTGCTTAAGTTCCCGCGACCCCCTTAGATGTTGTAAGGTGGCGTAGCCGCTTGGCAGTCACCACACCGTTGAAAAAGGTTCACACGTGTGCAAATTCCGAAAGATCCCAGTGGATTCTAGACAGATGCCTTCCCATGTCGATGTTAGGTCTGTTGTTACAATATGGCGCGGAGCCGCGGGGATTCAGGCCTACGCCCTCCAATTAACATCTCGACGTTTCGTTCTCTTTTTACAATCCGTTGACTCTGCGCTTTGTCAATTTATCGTAGTACTTAAGGATTGCATGTAACAACCTAGAGCCTTAAGCTCAACCTACTTTATTCAACTGCAGTAGTTTCTCATATACACATCGTTGGCTTCAGCCTTCGCGAACACCGACCCAGAATGCGAACCCAGAACATTGTCGGCAGTCGCCCTTGGAAATTAGAACTCCGAACGAATTTTCGAATGCGTAACATCAACGAACAAGGCTCGGTTGTGGCCAATGGTGACTTCGTTGAGTACTGAACAGCTCACTGGGCTCGTGATTTTCGGGTCGTACTTCATTGGCATCTTGTGCCTGTTCGTTCTTGTGGTGCAGAGCATCTCGGAACGTCATCGTGAATCCGCGACATCGGGACCTGCCTCATCCTGGATTTATGCCGGTCTGGCGCTCGCCTCGTTCGGCTACACATGGTACTGTGAGCATATTGCGTTACACATTTGAAGAGGCGAGACTAAAAGTGCACCGGACATAGATATGATATCATTCATGCAATGGAGTTTTATGGACTACGAGCGAAGCGCGGGAGTGTCGAAGAACGCCACAGAACCTATTGGACTAGAGCGCGTCGCAAATTGGCTTCGGAGCACGGCGCTCTTTGAGCAGGCATGGACCATCGTGTGCGACGGGCCGCTGCGGTGGTGGTGGAGCGAGCAGCTGTGTCTGTTCACCGTGGGTTTTTGGACGATTTTCCTCCAGACGAAAGGTACGTGGTCGGTACCTGACCAGCCTACAGTAACCTGACACCGCAAGCAGGCAAGGAGCATGGCGTGAAGCACGTGTGGGCATACATGCTCCTCGGCCAGCTTGTGGCCATTTCCGTTGCGACGAACCTTTTCTTTCTCGCGCTGGTGCCTCCCGTGAAGGAGAAGAAGAAGAAGGCGTCAGCGGCGAGCTCCGTGCCCTTGGTGCTGTGGCTGAGTGTGCTCGCGTCGCTCGCGACAGTGATGCTTGTGCCACACTCCCTGTGGCACGACTACTTCCTCTCAAACCTGCTCGTCATGCACGCGCTCCTGGTCCTCCCGCTCCTCCCGCTACCGGCGTCTAGTCCTCGCGCTGTGCGCCTGCGCATGTCAGCGCGGACGTTGTACTGGCTCGTCGCGCTGTTGTCCGCAGCGGCGCGCGTTCGCACGATCACGGTGTCCGGGTCGTTGACTGCCGGGCCAGGAACGCTTTGGGCGGTGCTGAAATCTCATCCGGCGCAGGCATCGATTGGGTGGGACGTCGTGTGGACGACAATATCGGTCCTGATATGGGTAAGACCGCTCAGCGTGAAGGGTCAGCTGATGTCGATTTTGTCAACCGCGGGGTGGAGGCATCGGGGGGTTATAAATAAATAATTTAATAAATAAGTGTGTGGATGTTGTTGTTGCGAGTCAGGTAATCTCAAATCGTTTTGCCGAGTCGACGATTTCTCTTTCTTTCTTTCTCTTTCACCAATTTTCACCATCGTGTGGAGATGTCGTCCCACGTCCCCATCAATCAACATTCAGATATCACCGCACCCACTCCCCAGAACACCCCTCTTACTCACGCCCCCATCACCGCTGGTCTCCCCCGTCCGACCGTACCCGATATCTCTGAGGATGCGGAGCCTGCAGAAGATAGCACGGCCGTCCACGAGGCAATGCTCGGTCTAGTGCAGGGCAGACTCGCAGGTCTGCTGGGAAAGAGCTCGGGCTACATCGAGAGCCTCTCCGATGGCACAAAGACGAGCATTGTGGCTCTCATAGGCGTCCAGGTAAAACAGAACGAGCTTCAGAACCAGTACAAGCGCGAGTGTCTCGAGCTCGAAAAAAAGGCAAGCCACTCGTACTCTTGATCTCCTTTTTCTTTGTCTTTTCTTCTCTCCTGTCTTATCGTCCATTCTCTACCCCCTCTTTTTTTTTCGCATGGTCAACGCGGGGTGGATCCGGTCCATGCCGTACCTCCGTTGTGGGGTGGGAGACATCCCATTTTTGTCTTCTCACTTCTACCCCAGCCCAATCGTCTTTGATCCCGAAATCGGAATGGTTGACGCGAATAACGAGGTACCCCGTCTCCACCTTGACGTGCCGTTACTCTGCCGTCATTTTCCCCGCAATTCTTCTCCCGACATGTACATACCCATTGTCACTAGTACTCTACTGACTGCGCATGTGATTCACCCACACAGTACCTTGAACTCACCAAGCCTCTTTACGAGCGCCGGCGCGCACTTATTTATACCGCCGCCGTTCCTACACCCGAAGAACTTGATGCTGGCGCTGCTCAAGCTGCCAAGGATAACCCTGAAGAGAACCCGTTCCTTGTACCCCCGTCCACGGCCCCTGCCGCCGTACCTGACTTCTGGCTCACTGTCCTAAGAAACCATGTCGGTTTGTCTGAGCTGATCACCGATCGCGATGCCGGAGCGCTCAAGTACCTCAATGACCTTCGCATTGAGTATCTCCCGTCGAGCGAGCCCAAACCCGGATTCAAGCTCATCTTTGAGTTTGCGTCGAACGAGTTTTTCGAGAACGAGAAACTCGAAAAGACGTACGTGTACCGCGAGGAAGTTGGATATTCGGGCGATTTCGTGTATGATCGTGCGATCGGGACGGAGATAAAGTGGAAGGACGAGAAGGACTTGACAAAAGAGTTTGAAATCAAGAAACAACGCAACAAAAGTGGGTGACGCGATCCCTTGTTCTTCGTCCTTTCCTTCTCATGTCAGTTGGTCGCTAGACACAAATCGCACACGGCTAGTGCGAAAAGCCCACCCGACAGAATCCTTCTTCAACTTTTTCTCACCCCCAGTTGCGCCGAGCGAGGAGGCTATCGAGGAAGGCGATATTGGCGAAGAAGAGCTCGATGAGCTCGAAGAGAAACTCGAGATTGACTATCAGATCGGCGAAGACATCAAAGAAAAGGTACGTTTTTCTTTGCCGTGCTCACTCTCTGCTCACTCGGTCCCTGTCTAGATCATACCACGCGCCGTCGACTACTTTACAGGCAAGGCACTTGAGTACGATATGCTCTCTGACGATGAGGACGACTACGAGGACGAGGACGAGGACGATGGTGACGGGTTCGAGGACGACGTGGTGCGTCTCCCCACACTATTTTTCTGCTGCTAACCAACATTGAGTAGGACTCGGATGAGGATGATCCGCCAGCACCACGACGAAGTGCGGGTGGTGGACGAGGCGGGCGTGGCGGCCTACCTGCAAACGTGAACCCGGAGGAATGCAAGCAGCAGTGAGCCCGCACGTAATTGGATCAGAAGCGAGCGAGTGGGGAGCGGCATCGAACTTCGTAAGAATGCAAGCTATCGAGACGTTTCGCGCTCTCTTCTGTTCCGCCTAATCAGATCCCCCCCCTTCCAAAAAGAACAATAAAATGCGAAAGTAAGAAAAGTACATGCACGCACTCTCTTTCCTCCGCCAAGCCCTGGCATGCTGGGTGCAGCGCATGATCTCTCCTGGATATTGTATTCCCGTGCCTCATCTGCTTCTGCCTTCCCTCTCTCGTCCCTGTCGTGTATGCGACCCCGTTTACTACTCCTATTACTACCCCTTATCTACCTACCTCCCGCCCTCCCGTACTATTGCCTATCCTAACCCTGACTCTGACGACGCCCCGTCTTTTTTTTATCTGTTTTGTCTCGTTATAGTTGTTGAATATACATTTGCGGGCGCACTGCGGGTTTTCTTCTCTCGCTGTCTGGGATGTGTCACTAGTGGTGTGGTTCTCGGCTACCATTACGCTATGCGCAGATGTGAGTTTTCGTTTTCTGTATCTGTATAAGTTACGTTACGCAGGTTCGGCTCGAAGCGCTCCACCAGGCTCGGAAATTGGTCTTTCAGCGAAAAGACCGTGGGAAAACACAACTTGGAAGAGCAAGTCACCTGATTCGAAAGCAGGTTCCACAATGACCGCCGAATGACCTAGCTTCCATCACATCAGTTCGACAATTCGAGAGTCCACTTTCTGATCCCTCTAGTTTTTTTCGCCCTCGCCCTCAGGCTGCCCTTCGACTACTATGTGGTTCGTTCTCTGGCACTGCTCTTTTCCGCCTTCCTGTGACACCTTGCGTGCTGCGCCAGCCTCAAGTGGCACCGGCTGCTGGCATCCGTGGTGTTGGACTCAGAGCCCAAACTAAGGCCCTGCAGCTAATTTAAGAAAGGACTCCGGCATCGTGTTCCTGTAACACGTATTCGTGTCTTAGGCCAGTCAGGCCCCGTGCCACAGGCAGGGCTCGGTTCGGACCACAACGGTTTACCGTAGCGCTCGCCTGCCCCCCTAAAGGGCCTAAACATCGGAACTCCGGGATCAGGCTTCTGCCTGGTTTTGCAAGTTGACAGGTATTGGCACAGCCACATGGGCTTCCTTTGTTCTTATAAATACTTTTGGTTTCGCTGATTCCGTGGTCGTACTCTTTCCGAGTCGAACGACTCATATCATGCTTATGGTAAGTCGTTTTGAATGATGATGTTGGGACTCTCGGCTCCCACTGTGAGGGCACAAACTCAGTCAATATGAACGGTCGATTAAAATACACAGAGCCATCTGAAATCGTCGGTCATCAAAAAAAAAAAAACAGGGTACGAGGGGAGCGAGAATTACAATAACACCATTTGAGTGCAACGGTAAGTGCTCCTATGAGATCTAGCCGTCGTCCCAATTCTCCAAATATAAGAAGTATCGTGACCTATTCGCGTGTATGAGCTGTCCTGAGAACAGTCAACTGATGCAGGCATAAACTTCTCCCACCTCACGAGAGATCCCTTGTGATGGTCACGCGATACAAGTACCGGGACGAAGGGGTGTCCCAGGGTTGCGCCAACAAGTGATCCTGGTGTAGATTCCAGCTACGTTATGTGTTTCCGTGGGGCGAATAATCCAGCCAAAAACCGCATCGCAATAACATACCAGTGGTGTGTAAGTCTACTCTGGAGAAGAGACACGAACAGTGGCCGTGAATTTCACCAGTAAAATACACAAGCGCGAGGGTACTCCAATGGGAGACCACGAGGGTTCTATTTCACTAGGAGTCATCCGGGCCCGGGAGAACATACACTTGCAAATTTGGCCTTTGTTGTTGTTGTGCCAAGTTGTCACGATTATGACATATATGATGCCGCCATCTTCCAACATTCAGGTCCATAAAGGAATAGTCTATCCATGTTGGAGGGATGGTAGAGAAATGATAGTTGGGGCTGGTGTTAGTGGTCCACTGGCTTCCAGCCTGAGGCCACCATACAATTCAGAGGTTAGCAAGCGCTCAGGATCAGAGGTGGGACCATGACATTAGAACATACCAAGGAACATAACTTACTGCCAGTGACAAGGTCACTGCAAAGGGACTCTTGAGGAGTAGGGGCTCCGTCATGGTGGTGCCCTTGCATGGGGTTCAGCAGGACAGCCTGCATCTGTAAAAGTGGGACCTGTCAAAAGCTGTCGGCGACTGGTCCCAACCGGTCTCTGACAGCTTTTGACAGGTCCCACTTTTACAGATGTGTTGGCAGTGCCTGTGCCAACCAACAATTCAGCCTCACCATCATCTGAATGTGAGGTCTTTGATGAATAGCATACATGAAGGGCATACTCACAGTGGACTGGGAAGACTGTGGTGAGATATGCAAGTAGGCTTGAAGCAGCAACAGAGTAAGATCTAGCAAGTGAAGCAGATGATGTCTGGCACACAACAGATGAGAACTGATGTTACATTGGTGAGGAGAAGACATACCTGGCACACAACAGATGAGAACTGATGTGGACCAGGAGCATACAAGCTGCACTACTTATACGAAATACAGAGTGACGGTGGTAACACAGAGTCACAGTAAATACAAGAGGCATTGTTCTTTATACAGACAAAGGAGTGGACGTTCAGAGAACAAGGGACAGAAAGAACAAGAAGAGTCCAGACAAGTGACATCATACTGACATCATAATAAAGATAGAACAAAGGGAAACTACAAGGGCGTTGAGTACAATGCAAAGTCCAGATCCTGTGATGTCATATTCTACAGTGATGTCATAGATAAGTAAGTACAACAAGTCCGAGATTGTGTGATCATAATAATCTAATCTACATAAGTCCTGTATATCTTATCTACAGCAGTCCATATCTGATTGTCCTTTGAGCCGCTAAGTGCGCAAGGGTCACTTATCAACAGTCTTCTAGCCCTAGCCCACATTGTTGTGACGGGGTCCTTGACGGGGTCCCAAAAACCGTGTCTGAGTCGTGTGAGCCCTACTGTAGCTTCAATTGTAACGCCACCACTGGCATTAGTCCGACTTGGACTGCGAAAGGGCGTTTACGACTTAGCGAGTTATTCTTTAGGGAGTCACGTGACTTGATCACGGGATACACAGCGCTTCCTGGGCACGTGATCTGAGTGTACACTAGGGCAAGTCACGCCACTAGGTAATCCGACTGGTAAAGACGACTTGCGCGAGGAGGCAAGCGAATCACACATGAAGAGACGAATGGAGAGTGGTGATTGAAGAAGACCAAGATGGCTTATCTTGGTCTTATCAAGCCACTATTTATACATATGAGAGGATACTTTAAAGCTCCTCTTGAACTCGAGACGACTAGTAGCGTAAGTAGCTCGAACCCTATTACGACTACTACTAGGAATGAGTCATAGTATCTAACATGTGATACTACGACCGCTGACTGATGTACTAAGTCCATGACGCATTACTCCTTACTAAGGGGTCATATCCGTATAGTAAGAGTCCGTTCCTCTCGTACCGTGACATCAATACTATTCAATACTTGTAGCAGTATGACACCTTGCTACATCAAGCTCAAGTGTTAACTAAAAGTGAACCGTCTGGTGAGCACACCCAAGCTTGGTGCAGAGATAAATCACGCGCTAATGCACAGTCATGCCGGAGGGGACAGTCGACTTAGAGTCTTTATGCAAGAACTCAAGATGTCAGTGATCACGCTGTGGTACGCTGAGTGGAGAACCAAGAGGACAAGTTTAGATTAAGAGAGTAAGTGTCATGGACGCGTATATTATTTTCCTTATTTTTCTGTATTTTTATGGAATTATTTAAGGAAGATATAAAGGGCCAAAGTACGAGATATTGTTAGTCACATGCTGCCACCATGTGCACCTACAAGCACGTGACCCTGGGATAGTTGCACCCTTAATGGGACAACCTAATCCAGTCACATTCCATTTACGTACGGACTCTTGTGATTGGTAGATAAGGAAGGAACATTCTAGATAGCTCTAGAACTCGCTTAGTAGTTTACGCTTACTCGCTGTATTAGGTTTTACTCAGCAAGATAAGGCATCACGTCAGCACTATGACAAGTGCATCAGTCAGCACAATAGATAGCGCTATTATTAGACACGATGCGTCAGCTCCTGAGTCATGGAGTCTTACTGTACACTTAGTAATAGTGTTTAGACTCAGTTTAAGCTCAGCTCCAGTAGCGTATATAAACTCCCCTGTAGCGTCCTGAGTGGAACCAACTTGTCCTCTTGGTTCTCCACTCAGGTGCGTATTCCACTGTACTCCTTACTCTACTTCAATCCTAACTTGTCCTCTTGGTTCTCCACTCAGCGTGCCACTGCGTGATCACTGACTATCTGCATCCTTGTATAAAGGATCTGAGCTTTAGTCCCCTCCGCATTGACTGCACGCTTGGCGCGTGATTTATCTCCGCATTCGGGTTGAGTGTGCATACCTGACGGTTCACCTATTCCTTCACACTTGAACTCAACGTAGCGAGGTGTCATACCGCTACAGTAAGGAGTACAGGAAGATACGCACCTGAGTGAAGAACCAAGAGGACAAGTTGGTTCCACTCAGGACGCTACAGGAGAGCTTATATACGCTACTGGAGCTGAGCTTAAACTGAGTCTAAACACTATTACTAAGTGTACAGTAAGACTCCATGACTCAGGGGCTGACGTGTCGTGTCTAATAATAGCGCTATCTATTGTGCTGACTGATGCACTTGTCATAGTGCTGATGCGATGCCTTATCTTTCTGAGTAAAACCTGATACAGCGAGTAAGTGTAAACTACTAAGCAGAATCTAGAACTGTCTAGAACGTTCCTTCCTTATCTACCAATCGTGTGAGTCCGTATATAAATGGAGATGTGACTGGATTAGGCTGTCCCACTAAGGGTTCTACTATCCCAGGGTCACGTGCTTGAAGGTGCACGTGGTGGCAACACATGACTGACGAAGTCCTGTACTTCGGCCCTTTATATCTTCCTCAAATAAATCCATATAAATACAGAAAAATAGGAAAATAATATACGCGTCTGTGACAATACTATTGTTTTAGTAGTAATGCAAAAAAGTGCTTTATATTTTCTGTAGCTCCAACAACACATTGTAGCTACTTCAAATTGTACATACTATTAGAATATTGAATATCCAATCCTTTGGCGATTTTTCCTTATTTTATTGTAGTTCCTGTGTTTGTACACCCCCTTCTGCAAATATTTGTCACTCACTGCCTAGGAAAGTGAGATTTGATTCCACTTTTCGATCATGTGCGTCACATCCCCTCAAATTAGCCATATGACCTAACTAATATATCCTAACACCCTAGCCCAACAAGATTATGTGGCACCATCAGCATTGTTGGGATCTGGGGGTCAGGATCCCTACATTTTATGAACTTGAACCCTCTGTTTTTTTTGTCATATTATAGTCAAATCTTTCTTATGATCTTTCTATTTTCTTATAATCCTGTATCTACAGATGCCACTTCATTCACTGTATATTTTGGGGCCAAGAAGACAATGGGAATGTGGTGATATACTGCAATCTTTGAGATTTGCATTAGTCTGATCGTTTGCATTACTGTACTACTAATACAATAGTATGTTCAATCCAAGGTTCAATCTCAGGACTTCCTGACTTCTGTGCCTTACAGAACAGCACTGTACACTGCCAAATGTGCCTGACCCTGTTTGAGGGTTCAGTAACCCAAGGTCCACACGACCCCAATTTAGACTCATTTGAGTGCTAGCCATGAGGGGGTTGCACCAGCAACTGAACCTAGAACCCTGTACCAGCCTTGGAGGGAGTGGTGCTGGACCTGCTGTGGTTTCCTTTCTTGGCCCAGACAGACCAGTTGTCACACATTTGTCCATGCATGCATGCACATCGAGAAAGCAACCTCATTTTATTCATGATTCTACTAGCATAGACTAATAACATCCCTGAACACCTGCTTGAAGTGTGAGTGCCGGAATGCACAATTTGGTATGGAAGGTGCTGCCATCAGGCAGGGGGAGGTGCAGGATATGATGGCAGTGGTAAAAGTCCAGGATTGTGCACACAAGAGGGGCTGGTAATAGTGGTAGTGATAGTGGGGGTAGTAGCAGTGTAGTGGGAAGGATACCATGGTATGGAAAATTGAAGTCGAAGTCGAAGTCAGTAAATAGTGGTGATGACAATAAGGGTAGTTGTAACGCCACCACAGGGGCGTTAAGTATGACATGTACTTCAGCAAGTTGACGGGATCGGATAGGCGTGAGTCAGTTAGGACTCAGTTCGATGATGAACAAGTATCACTTGGTCTCCCAGGGACACAAGGATAATAGCGGAGGATCAAGGCTCAAGCGAAGGGGCGAGCGAAAGTGGGGACTCAAGCGCAAAGGCGAGTCAAAGTCAGTTCGTGAGGCAAAGGCAATGTGGTATTACACAAGAAGTCAAGTCTACCGTACAAGCTAGGTAGGGCGTGACTTATATACTAATACAGGGTATTTGGCCAAGCCAAATACATGACGCCAGACTGACACCTTGCGCTAGATAGAGTACAAAGGGATATACCATATCGAGGGTTACAAGAACATGCGGGTTCACGCGTGCATCAGATCAACTTGGAAAGGTATAGTGGTTTTTGATGGCACAAACTGCTGGTCGAAAGGAGTCAGGTGCAGGTGGAACGAAGCAAAACAGATGGGCGTGTGACAAATGGGAAGTCTGCGGAAACCACGTATCATACAGTAGTAAGTGGGATGAGCCAGAACTCATACAGCGAGAAGCAAGAATCATAACAGTAGTAGTGGTGCAGTGGAAGGATGCAAAAAAAAATTGAAGTTGAAGTTGAACATTGCTGTGAAGCTTGCCAAAGCATTTAGGTAATCAACACTTAGTCAGCTCTCACAGCAAGCCTGGTGCCACACAGCCCTGGAGCAGGGTCCAGACAGTACTGCTTGGCCATCACAAGCCAGGGCCCTCAGATGGGATTTGTTCAAGGTCACTGATTTCAACATCCAATTGACCTGGCACACTGGAACTGGGAATTGATCTTTAAGTAAAAAATCTTGAAATAAGACTTAATTAAGACTCAAAATATTTATGTGTGACAAATATTAGGAAAAGATTTAAAGTTTCTAAATCACATATCCCGAAATGCGCCTGTTGCAGCTGTCATGTGATCTATTAACTTTAAATATATTGTCACACAAATTTACAAATAAATACTTTGAGTCTTATTCAAGTTTTATTCCAAGAATTTTTGCTTACAGATCAATTCCCGGCTCCAGTGGCAATAACCCCCAAACAAGGTTGACACGTGGTCAGCTTAGTGCAGCCCGTGCAAACCCAGCCATAGGGTCCAGGGTGAATTGGCCGTGTAGTACAATACCTGGCAGTATACCGCATGTCCTCTGCAATCCTAGGTCTCGCCTTACAGTAACTCCTGTAAGGCACAATTCTACGCCCCCAGCAGGCAGGCCCTTCTCATGCGCCATCGAAATATGGATAAGTCTCGATCTTATTCATTACGCCACTTGGCCACCTTCCCCGTCGGACCGCGTTGTCCACGCACAAAGTCCAGCATTTCGCTGTGCCACTTGTCCGTGATGCTTCCGTATCTCCTGGGCACCATATTATCGCTACGCTTGATCCCAACTGTCCAACATTCCCTGGCAACATCCCATGTTACCTTATAGTGGTTTATTGCTTCGGGTAATGTCCCATGAAGTTCAAGTTGTGCCCGCGGTCACGGCGCGGTGTTGGGAATGTCCCTACATTGTTAATGCGTGTGGGGGGCTCCTATCGTTTCGCGGGCACATTGTATATGTGCCTTGTCATAACTAGAAGGCGGCCACTTGTCCTCCCGGTCCACCAACTGTCCAAACTGCTTCAATGTGTCTCGCGCGTACTTTCCGGTGGGTCTAAGACCTTTGTTTTCCATATTGTCACTAATCTCAAATTAGCCATCCTTCAAACGACACTTCAACAATTTGGACGGATTCCCACGAATGGTTGAAGAGCCGAAAGACCACGAAGAGATTTCGCGCGGAATCACGGAAAATATTGGCTCGAGGTACGTCACATTCGCGTCTGGCTCCGGCTCTGGCTGATAGCGCGCGCAGGCGAGAGTCACATACACGCAACGACAATCAGCTCGTTCCCTGACAATGTCTTACTAGAAATATTCGACTCCTGTCGAAGGGACCAAAATCTGTGTCGATCTCACTTCTACTCCATATGGGATTGGCACCGACTGGCGCACGTATGCCCAAGATGGCGACAAATTATATTCTCATCTCCACGCCGTCTCGATCTACAACTCCTCTGTACACACGGGACGCCTGTCAGGAAGAATCTAGGTTGTTGGCCACTCTTTCCTATCATCGTCGACTACTTCACGTATCGGGGCACCGACAATCGTAAGAGCCTTACTCCTAGCGACGAAGACAATGTCATCGCAGCACTCGAGGATTCCGCCCGTGTGCGTCATGTTGGGATATCTATGACGAGCTCGCTGTTGGAAAAGATGGCCGCGGTCAAGTGGAAACCGTTTCCGGCGCTGACACATCTTTGGCTTTCATCAAACGATGGCAAAGTGCCCACCCTTCCCGATGAATTCTTGGGCCTTCTTGCTCCGAGTTTGCAGGTTATCCACTTAGAAGGGATTTCATTTCCAGCGTTACCAAGGCTTCTATCGTCAGCCCTTGGTCTCGTCGATCTCCGACTCCTGGATATACCCCGTGATCATTACATTTCACCGGGGGTGTTAGTTTCAAGTCTGGCGGCGTTGACAGGGCTCAGGACTCTCCTCATTGGATTCAGATCACCAACTCCCTCTAGTAGAACAATAGACCAGGATCCCATGATGCGGATTGGTCTTCCCTCTCTCACGACCTTTGGATTCCACGGCGTTAAAGGGTATTTGGAGGACCTCGTTGCCCGAATCGACACCCCTCAACTCGACTACTTCCGAATATCATACTTCAATCAACTGGACCTCCAAGTTCCCCAACTTTCCAGATTTATCGTTCGCACACAAAGTCTTTATTTAGCCCGATTTAAACGCGCGCGGGTAGATTTTGGTGCCAATAATGTCTACGTTAGCCTTTATTGTGAACGAGAGGAACTTCTTGAAAGTCATTTCTCTCTTCAAATCTCATGCCAAGGGTTGGATTGGCAAGTCTCGCATGCAGCTCAGACACTCAGCCAATCTGCCGCCCTACTCTCCAACGTAGACGATCTTTCCATCGACACACGCGAGCTAACCCCAGGTGGGAAGGACTACATGGACGGCACTGAATGGTTGGACCTTCTTCGCCCGTTCACCGCCGTGGAGACGCTGCATGTATCTGGGAAGCTGGCAGGGCACGTTGCTTATGGGCTCGAAGGCGTCAGTGGGGATATGGTCGTCGAAATATTGCCCTATCTTAACTCACTTTCCCTAGAGGATGAGCCATTGACATCCGTTGAGCGATTCGTCGAGGTTCGCCGGCTCTCTGGTCGACCCGTGACCATTGTCAACGAGTTCTTTGAAAGACTCGAGTCACCTTCGGAGTCAGAAAGAGTCCCCTACTCCTCGGCGTTAAATTTCGAGCTGCGGCCCGCTCCACCTACCGCCAAGGTATCACGGGGCTCGCACTAGGCTCGGACCAGCCGGTTTTCGAACTCAGACGCTCCGCTCATTTCGCGTCGTCTCTCGTTCTCAACCGGCTGGGCTCAAATGTATAGGGATTGTCGTTTTGGCCCGTGAGAAATTTGCCTCAGTCATATTTTCGCGCTCGTAAAATCATCTCCATCCTCGAATCCTCCACGCGCCCTCTATTTTGGAAGCTTCGACCTCAGAATTAACGGAAGATGTGATCTATTACTTAGTAACATAAAGTAGAATACATGTGATGTTCGTTTGAGGTCAATGGAGTGAGTAATTCAGAAAATCGAGACGCTCTTCAGGTGGCATAGGGTGTGATGACGGAAATGGTGCGAAAATCCCAGGATGTGGTGGGGCTAGATGTGCACGTTCTGTTGGCAGTGCGCGTTGACGGTATTGTGCGTTAGAAAATGGAGTTGGGGACGGGGTGGGCAACTCGAATGTGGGTGTCAAGTTATGCCGATGAGCGGCTGTGTGAGACCTTCCCGATGACGAAGCGACAATGGCGGGGCCGTGAAATGGGCTGTGGGGGTCAGAAATGTCGAAAGCTTGAGGGTAAAGCCGGGATACAGCGGCAGGGACGGGGTTTGATGCAGAGCTCCAGCGATGGCTGAGCGGCTTTGGTGTCTGTAGCCGAAGGTCAACTGGAGGGTTAGGGGTGGAATAATGGGGAGGGATCTGGGCGGCTGGATGTTGAAGAGGATGGGGATGGCTCACAAAAGGCGTGCTCGAATGAGTCCTGAGAGCCGGTGAGTGTGAGGGCGTTGACGTCACATGCTGGCTTGACAGGGGTAGTCGGTACGGCGAGAGAGAGCCAAGCGGTGCATTGGAGGGCACTATAGGATGTGAACGATAGAACGGCGATATTGGCTGTGGTTGGTGCAGGAGTGGGGGAACTGGTGACGCTTCCGTGCCAGTCACGCGCTGACTCGACAGAGGTAGTCGGTATGGCGAGAGGGGGCCAAGCGGCGGTGCATTGGAGGGCACGGAAGGACGATATAAATAGGAGCGTGATATTGTTGGTGGCTGCGGCCTGGGTACGTTGCTGGGTACAACGAAGGTAGGTTGCGGGAATGGGAGGTGGGATGATTGGGATTGCGATCACGAAGAAGTCTCCAGACTCTCCACAGTTGCATTGCTCGAGCTGGGGGTGTTGGTGGCTGCGTGCCGAGTCCGCTTCTGCCGCTGCGGGGCTCGTTCTGTGGAGGCGAAAAGCAGGTCGATTGGAGTTGGAGACCAGGATCTCCTCCGTTTATGGTTGCGGGCTGCGTACTGTGTAGCCCCGCTGCCATGTACTGCACCTAGCCTCGCATTGTGTTGATGTTTGGTGGGTAGATCGGGTATGGCGTTCTCACATTGGGGTTGAGACGAGATGATGATGGTGGTGACATCTGAGCCGTACCTCGCCCACAATACCCATTGTGGCGAGAGGTAACCTTCAACAGTCAATTCTGTGCCCGGCGAAAGGCTCGCGAGCTTGTTGATGGCCTCTTCTGAGAGGATATATGAGGCTGGGAGGTAACGTGGGTGCTTGTCGTCAATCAAAACCTTTTGACGCCAATTTCGGAGTGCGGAGACAACCTTCAGGTTGGGCTGCTTTTCGTACGCAAGCTTCTTTGTCGTGGACTTGGGCCGCAGCCCCGGTCGAACCGGATCCAACAGGCTGGGGTCACAGACATCACAGCAAGGGACGATGGGTTCTGAAAGAGTGCATGAGACAACAAAAAGTGTTAGAAAATCAGAACAAACGTGGTGCAGGGTTTATGAAAACAGTACGAAGGACATTGCGTCGACACGACGTCGCTTGAATGAAAATGTAGGCTCCTTCGCTCTCGTCGTCGTTGGAAAATGGACGGTCACCGAGTGGAGTGAGCGTATCGTTTGCAGCGTTCCGACCTCCCCGAAAGCGGCCGTGACTGCGAGCGTAGTCCTTTCCTTTGCTGGGTTGACTCGGAAGATCTGTGACCGCAGTCGCTTGATCAGTATTACTAGCCAACTCTCGTTTTTTCTTGCCACGCCTCTTCGACTGAGTCGATCGGATGGAATATGCAGTCGGCTCTACAAGAAGCACAGCTAGACCAATGGTGTTCGGTCCTCGAGCTGTGCGCCCAGCACGCTGAACAAAGCTTGAGAGTTTTCCAGGTAACTTCCACTGAACGATGATGTCGATATCCGGGATATTGCAGCCCTGTTTGGAAAGTAATTA
Source organism: Lactarius akahatsu (assembly GCA_021524915.1). Classification (NCBI taxonomy): domain Eukaryota; kingdom Fungi; phylum Basidiomycota; class Agaricomycetes; order Russulales; family Russulaceae; genus Lactarius; species Lactarius akahatsu. Next base: position 98,823 of record JAKELL010000142.1, on the reverse strand, counting down.
GCTGAGGCAAAATGTGTAGAATGTGTGACGCACCATTCCAGCAGCATCCGTACACACTAGTACCCGAATCTTCCCAGATCTGAATTGATCCATGGCCGCTGTTCTGTAGTCAATGCCGTGTACGGCATTGTATGGGCGGATGACACCGTGCAAGTGTTTCGGGAGTAGAGTACGTAGGTGGTCGATAATCTCAGCACCAACCTCAATATTGTCTGCGTAAATCCACGTCTTCTTTAGTCTTCACCTTGTCTGACGTTTGCTGGGACGAGGAAGTCGAGATCGGTATATGAGTGTAACGGGTCATGGATAGCGCGGACAATGATGGAGACATTGGGCCGATCATTGCCCAGGTTCTTGTAAACATACCCGGCTTGGAATTGAAGCTTCTGGGTAATGTCACGGGAAACTCTCTGAGTAAGCGAAGCGGAGACAGCGATGACAGGAGTTGGTTTTGGTAGGAACGCACGGACTACTCCTAGTGAACCATACTTTTTTCGGAAAGCAGCACCCCAGTGGGATATGCAGTGTGCTTCATCAACAATGATGGCATAAACTCGAGAGAGCAAGTCGTGATTGCGAAGGATGTCGTTGATGAAGCGCCGAGACAACATCATTTCGGGTGAGATGAGAACAATTTGGTAGCTGCCAGCACAGATATCCTAGCGCTGATGTTATCGAGTGGAACCGGAGAACGTGATATTGAATCCTCACCTTTACGGTATCTGGTGTACATGGACCCCTTGTACTGTTGATGGCTATCGCTGCAAGATTGAAGTCATTTTTGAACGTCTCAACCTGTGTGGGAGCATCACTAAAATGTGTCACCCTATACATGGGCCAGGGAATCCATTATCACGGTGGGCAGGAGCAGGTAAGCAGAATCCGCTTATAGTCAACTAAGGGGTCAATTAATGTCCAATATATTGACCACTTAGTTGACTTGACTGTTATTGTGAACTGTACACTGCCAGTTGTCACTGGACCTTCTGACGGGGGTCCTGACGGCCCGCACTAAGTTAGCTGCGTGTCAACCTTATTTAGGTGCCCTTGCCATATCGATCCAATGTTGGATCTTGTTGCTGTGCCAATATTGGGCAAGCCCCATGTTGCGCAGCAATACGCGCAGCTAACAGGAATGGAGTTCTCACCTTTGAGTAGGTTGAGAGACTATAGAGTGGAGAGGGTGCGCAAGTGAAGAAGAGAGTGAATAATCTATTCGCCTCCCTCCCCATGGGAGGGTTTTTATACTCTATGGTCCTACCCTGTCCATATGCGTAAAAGTGATGAGTACAGGTGTCCACAATATCGCGTTTTTACACATGCCTGATGTAAACTACCACTTCGAGATAGCCATAGGGCTTCTCTCACTCAGAAGGCATATTGCGCCCACTATAGTACGTATCCCAACTACCGTAATAGGAAAACATACTACCGTAATGTCGTAACTGCTATAGATAAGGTCCTTACGTACTTATCTCGTTCCAACACCCCATCTGAGGGATCGGGTTTATGACATCCAGGCGGTGATATCTGGGCCCTGTTCCAGTGTTGGGCTCGGGGTCTGGGTGGGGCCGAGCGTGGGGGGAGCAGGGGTCTTTCAAGGGCTGGGTGGCCACAGCACCTCGGATTGGTCAGCATATGCTCCTCTGCTGGCTGTTGCCCAAGACATGGCCAGCCAAGTGGTGGTCACTCAAGTGTGTGTCATGACACGGCTGAGAAATGGAGACAGTAATCCTATTATCCCCAAGTATTGAAACAATTGATATATGTACGCATATCGTGAGTACATAGGTACATCAGGAACGATGGCAGAATAGTGCACTAATCTCTGTCTTGTTCCGAGGTGTCGTAGTGGATGGGGAAAGGATACATAAGTTTGACTATCTCACAAAAGTCCTCCCACAACTTTTCACGGTGTCTGATCAGATCATCGCTGGTGTTCTCGCTTGCTCGCTGACTAATCTCTTCGAAGTCAACCATTCGCTTCTCAATAAAAGCGCCTGCAAATGGGATTCGCACATCCCAACGGGGCCAGTTCCCAAGGGGGAAGCTGGGAAACGCGGCGACGAATGCTGTCCAAAAGACCTCGGCACCCCATTTCCAGTGCGGCAAGTGCTGGTCTTGTATGTAATAGATAAGCCATTGCTGGATTTGGGATGCAAGTGATACCCAGGCTGCAGAAGACGCTTTATCAAAAGTTGGGGAAAGGGGAAGAAATGAGATCGGTACGACAAGAGTCTGTGACAAGGCGTGAGTGTTAAAGTATGAAAACAATTGGTAAAACTCACTGAATGAGAGGGTAACTCTTCACTTGGTTGCAAGTGTTCCGGAAAAGTACGAGCGGCCTTGATAATAGGGCGAAGAGTATTGAACTCAGGAAGAAGGTGTACCGTCAGTTCCATTGGCTATTGAGAATTTTTTTTAGTCAGGATTGAATCGTGAACAGAGCGTGCTTACCATCTCTGCATCATCAAGATCACGAGGGAGATCTCCTTCAAAAGAAAGTGAAAAAATATACAAATTTCGTGGCGATGGGAGCTGCATGAGGAAACTTGTGGGAGTGAAGTCCATGATGTGTGGCAAGCAACACTGCTCCGAAAAATTGACAAGGCAGAAATCACGTGAGGGGAATGCGGCAGCAATCACAATCAATGATTGCCTTTCGCACACCGTGACGAAGTGCAATATCATCGATGGCCCCTTCACGCCGTATGACATAGGAAGATAGAAGTGCTATCAATAACACCCTCAATAATTCTGCAGGTACGCTTTTCGCATCTCTGTCAAAATTTTATGTCTTTTCCCTATCCAGTTTTCTGGAGGCATTCCAACAACCGTTTCGAATGCCTTGTATGCCCAAGGCGATCGGGAAAGATATTGATCATAAAGGCCAGCCACGCAAGAGAACACCTTTCGACTGGTGTTCACCAGCGCCATTCGAAGGCCGTGTCTCAAGACTCTTTCAGCTCATTCAGCGTGAATGGGCCCGTTGTGTCGGATATCGTGCAGGAGCCTCTAGTATCTGATGAGCCTGCTTTCCATGCCCCGATAAGTGTTGATCCTTTCCTGGAAACTTACCCTATGTGTACCACAGGAGGCAGCGTAGGCTGTGTTGACAGGACCCCACACCCAGATGATTCGTGGATCGATCCCATGCGCTCCGAGTCTGATGATAACAGTACCATCATCCATCAATGGACCATACAGAGCGAACGACCTCCCAACAGTTTGACTTACGACTTTTCTTTGGGCCAAGATTCCGCGTTTTCTGATGACATTACCGGAGGTGAGGATCATGCTGATGACCTCAATATCGATCTTGATGGCAAGTTTATGTTCTCTTGCTTCTTCTTCTCATTACTGAATACTACTAGCTGTTTCTCTTCTTGACGAAGCGTCTATTCCGGTTGATGCTATCAGCCCAACCTGTCCAACGTACCCGTGGCCATCTTTTGAAGTAAGCGTCACAACTCACATTCTATAGACATCTACTCATGTAATCAAGTTTTACCTGACAGATATGTTATTCAGTTCCCCCAGACTTCGGTTCTCAGAGCAACAAAAGAAGGCCATGCTCAATTGGGCATCACAGCTTGGCACGCGGAACGTCCCCTCACTTTACGCACTTTCCCAGTTCCAGGAACGTATCAAGGACATTGTCGGGAACTCGGTCACCGCTGTCACAAGTGGTGCAGGTGATAAGTTGTATATACGGGATATCCCACAAATGATAGCAGAGGTGCGTCCTTATTCGCCGCAAACCCTTTGGCACTGATACAGTGAGGTGCACGCAGGACTACGCCAACCCTATCACTCGATTTGCGATCTGGGATTACCCCATTGATGGAAATGGGGGTGCTTCACAGGTATTTCATGGATCGAAAATGCTCAACATATCGTCCACTCTCGTGGTACCCACAGTCTCAGTCGACGACCATATATTCTTTGTGGACAAACTCCTACAAAATCAAGATGGAACCTATTTTATTCCCGAGTGGTTCTTCTATCAACTTTCGGAGGACGCAAACTTGTCAGGTAGTTTTCCCACTTTCACTGGATTAACTGACAATAACAGGTCCTCAGTCTACGAGCCATCTGTGCACGACCTATGGTCACTTGGCCGTAAAGTTATGCGGACTGATGTTCGCTTTATTAATTTTATGGCGTGACAGTCTACTGACTATTCTTTTTATATCAGGGAGGCTTTATTGTTTCAGACGAGAAGTCGACTATGCGCGTTGACAAGTTCAGACGCACATTTTTGGACATCCAGTCCAACGGGCGAGAACTAATGTGTGGGTTCGCAGGTACGTTTGATGGTGGCTTATAGTCCCGTGCTAACGTGTATCTACTCAGATTCTTCGAGTGAGTATGGGTTCCATATGCCACATCCTCTGCGCGCCAAGGCAGACGGTCGGATGGTCTATACGGTCCCTGTGGTCCTCTTTATGGATGACGCCTCTGCCAATATTTCCAAGCAATGGAACAAGCACATTGTTGTCTATTTATCCAACGCCGGGCTTCCTCGGGAGATGCTGGACAAGGAGTTCTGTGTAAAATTCGTCACATCGTCCCCAAATGCTCCGCCAATGGAACTCATGCGTGCAGTGCGGGACTCAATCAAGTATGTCCGTTCTTATCTTATCTACTCTCTGTTTCTCATCGTTCGTTAGTGGGGCATTAGATTCTCCTGTTGTCACGTTCGACTGTAAAACGAAGAAGGAAGTCTTGATAATCCCTTATCTCATATTCACTGCAAGTGACAACCCGATGCACACTGAGCAAACGAGCCAATGTGGCCTCAACTCGAACTTTTTCTGTCGTACATGCAACGTGGGCGGCACCAAAGCTTATAAAAAATCAGACAAAGGATTTGGGGAGATCTTCGAAGTGAGTCTTATTTGCAATGTGGTATTCCTATCTCATGATCACGTACTTTAGGTTGGGAATATTCGTGACCCGGCTGAGACGAAACGGGTAATTGAGCAGCAGCTGGAGCTCTGCGTTCTTCCCGGCGGTTCCGATAAGGTTGATACTGCAGCACAAAGCTCTGGCATTAAGGATGCGGCGGTCGCCCCGATTATAAAATACATAACGGCAAAAGGGAAGGCGCTGCGTAACTTCAGCACACCGAACACCAAAACGTCTCTGAACGTTGCTCAACCGACAATCCAGGATGAACTTGACCAGATGGACACCAACGGAAGCTACTTTGACGTCCCGGTAAGGCAACTTTCATTAGGAAGCTCTGGAGTACTTATAAGATCACAGGATCTAACTGCGACAGCGGCAGAGGACGTCACGGTCAATTGTCAGCAAAACGTGACCATTGACCGTGCTCTGGGGGCCGGGCTTGTGGCAGGCACATCACTCCAGGACAACGCGAAGAAACTCTCCAAGCAGGAAATTCAAGTGCAGTTGAGGGAAGAAAGGGACAGTTTATTGAGAAAAGGAGGCATAAATCCGCTCATCGGAATGCCAGGTATAGCTCGTCTGCATTTCTTGGAGTTTGCAGCTCATGATACCGCACGCAGGGTTTAACATGCACCTCGACACCCCAACTGAGATCCTTCACACAGTGCTTCTCGGTGTCGTGAAATATTACTGGGCTCAGACTATCTGGCAGCTTAAGAACCGCTCGAAAAATATGGCTTTATTTCAGACGCGTCTTGCCTCAGTGGACTGGAATGGGTTAAACGCGCCGAGTACTGACACCGAGTACATTTGCCAATACCATGGCAGCTTGATCGGGAAGCACTTCAAAAGTTTGGCACAAGTTATGCCATTCCTAATATACAATATCATGCACGAAGATGTTTTGCACGCATGGAATATTATGGGCGTGCTCCTTGTCCTTCTCTGGCATACTGTGATCAAGGACATAGAGCACTATTTGGTGAGTTCTGGGACTATCTCATTCAGTTGGCATTATCCTAACATGCTGCAGGCGTCGCTAACTCAGACTATTGAGGACTTTCTCAATATCACAGCAAAGTGCGCACCGAGCATACTCATTTTGAAGCCAAAATTTCATTTTCTTGTCCACCTTCCTGCATACATCCGGCGTTTTGGCCCTGCGGTCTTATTTTCCACTGAGCGTTATGAGTCATTCAACCATGTCTTCTGTCTCTCGTGCATTTACGGCAATCGGCAAGCACCTAGTCGCGACAGCTGCAACACCTTTGAGGCACAGAACCGCATCAAACACATCGCCACGGGGGGCTATTGGCGAGACAATAACACCAAAACGTGGGTACAGGCAGGACATAGAATCCTCGAATATGCATCGGCACACGATGAAGCACTGACCTGGCTTGGACTTCCCAAGGAGAGCAAGTTAACGCCAGGTGTGTTCCCTCGTGTATTCATTCCTCAGAGATATTGACATTCTCTGAGGCGCGACAAAACTCATCTACCAGAGAGTCGCGTCTGGACGATATACACGCTCTATACTCCCCCCTGCGGTTCCATGGAAGGAAACGGAAGCCTCTCAAGTCCACTCAGACCTCAACGCTTCAACCGCAAGCACAAACCTTTCCGTCCACCGAGCAGAGTCCTTTATTGCCCAGAATGGTGATGACCGAGTGCACTTGCGCGACTTCGTGGTATTTTGCCAGCACATACACTCAGACTTGGAATCACAGCCAACGGCAAGTGTCTCTCAGGTAATAGATTGAGCATTAACTCATCTTTATTAGCTGGGCATTGGCCATGTAACGGAGATACTTGTGACCGCAGATTCGGACCAGGCAGTCCACCATGCCCCTCGCAACTCGAAAGCCTTGCACATCACTCTGGAGGTTTACAACTTTGATGAGGAACGGCACGAAATATGGGGAGTCCCATGTATCCGGCTTTCAGAGCCCAAAAGTGTTGTTGTCGTTGCTGCCAAGGTGAGCCGCCAGCTGTCACGTCTGATATGTATTGACACTGGCATGATATACTCTAGGAAATACGTTGTATTGTGAATGTACAACACGACTGCTATTTGTGCAAATGCACAGGCATCCGACACAATGCCGTGCAGCAAGAGCGTGAAAAGACCAGCAAGACATGGGCTCTTGTCGATCACAATCCCCAGGCACGATTCGTACTCAATGTTTATTCAGTTCACAACTACAAGTCAATTTCGGCCGTCACCCCCCCAAGTCTTCGGGGGCTTTCTACGAGTGTCGACACAGATATCGCCACACTCAGAATGAGGGCGGCGCAAGTTATTCGAGGAGAAGTCATGGACAAGGACGTCGTACATCCCGCTGGCACTGATGAGTCCACTTTAGGCTCACTTCCATTTGATTGTGTGCATGCAAAGACTCGGGCAGCACCTCAACGCGATGCAAATGTGCCTTTTACTGGCACACTTAGCTCGCAAAGCAAGTCCGAGCTCTTGACAATGGCAGCGGTGCTAGGTATTCCAGCCACAGAAAAGACTCGGAAGCAAGAACTCATGTCGCAAATACGGGACTATCTGGACAACAACCCCGATACCAGGAACAGCACACAGTTTGGACAGTTGACCTGGCAATCAGCAACTCGGAACAAAGCACCAGCCATTGTTCCCACTCCCTCTTCTGGAACACCAGATGGTGTGGTGGCCCCTCACCAGCCACCATCATACGTTCCCTTGCACCCCTCATTTGTCGCTCCACAGATACCTTTCTTTGGTCTGCTGGCAATAGGTAGTCACCCCAGGCCATCAACATCGTCGCTGCCTGCACCTCAGGGACCTTTGTTAAGTTTTTCTCCTTTAATGACACCTGCACCATATTACCCTCCCTTACAGGTACCCCAAGTATATTGGCAGCAACGCGATTGGCATGGCCATAGTATGCCACCTGTTATGCAACCTCACGCTGATATGTATCACCCAGGACCAGAGCCAGTCATGCATCATGAGCATCACCCTGGGGAACAAGAGCACTGGTCTAGACCCATCAGTTGACGGTCAAATTACATAGTGCGTATCATTACCGTGACTACAGGAAGTAGAATAACTAATTTAATGTGTTCCAGAGGGCATTGAGAACAGGAGTTGGGGGCTGGGCGGTCAGTTATAAGTGGTTGATATAATGTGTTCCGGAGGGGGAATTGGAAACAGGAGTTACTTCTCTCTCAAATTGGATGATCGATATAACGTGCCCTCCAGTCGCCATCTGTGTTTGGTTGAGTTTGTTCATTGTGTCACCTCGCATCGCGTCTCATCTTGTCGTGTCTTTTTCTCGTGTCTTGTCCATCTTTCATACCACATCCTTCTTTCTTCCATATTGCGTCTTTCTTTCATATTGCACCCTCCTTTTCTCTCGCATCTTTCTTTTCTCTCTCGTCTTTCTTTCTGTCTTGTGTTGCGTCTTTCGTGTCAGCATCTCCCCCTCAACACCCCATTGTGCTGCAATGAGCTTGTGTCGTGACCTACGCAATGCCAGAGCATCTGCATCTGCCTGTAGTGTGAGCAATGACACCCCAGTTCCCGACCATCAGCAGTTTTCTTTCAGTACCACAACGCCCACACCCACTCGTGGTGTTCGCCGCTACAGGGACAGCGATGATTTCAACATCGACAGCGACATCATTAGGTCATCTGGCAATGCCCTATTTACTCCTGGGACCACGAAACGTCTCAAGACTTCGTGTGATGACATCGCACGCGAATTCGATGTGGACCCTGCCCAGCTCAGGGCATTCGCAAATGTATGTTGACCATCTTCTCCTATTCTAAGTTTTCTTAACATGCACTAGTCTTGCAGTCTACCTGACATGCTCCTCCGCCTGATGGCTCGCCTCCTCAAGTTGGAGCAGCTATTCGCGAAGAACAAATTTGATGTCCTTATCAAATCACCGGAGTTCAGGGTATGTTTCGTTCACTTTTGCTGTACAACTATTTCTAATCAATGTGCTTCCAGAGTGGTTTATCAGACAAACTCGCGGTTGCCCTCCTTTCCCCTGGCATACCCGCATATGTCACTGATGTGGCAGCACGGATGACGGTGAGAGCTATAGTGAGAGCGATAACAACGCATCATGATTATTTATCATGTCTAAATTGCCGTCTAGCGTGTTATCGAGCATCAATGGAAAATCTTCAAGGTTCCCAAAGAGATTTTTGAAGACCCGGACTATCGTTCCTGGCTGGAGACCACTGTCAGCGAGCTTCTTACTACGTGTCGGAGCAGCTTCAAGCAGAAGGTTATACGTCCTTTTTTTTGTGGGTATGCATAGCTGACAGTCACCAATGAACAGATTGAGGCATCATTCAAGGACAATGGTGATGCGGTCCATATCAGCATTCTCATGATGAGGCTGTTCCCAAAGGGTGTCTATGGCACAGCAGCGAATTGGACACGAGTCGCTTTCCTTGTAAGTGTTGTCCCTTTGCCGTGACTATATTCTGACATAGATACAGCGATCCGCATTTCGTGATTTCGTCAGATTCACTGGGTTGAAGAAGCCAGCTGGGGCACTGTGTCCACTACGTGAACCTGACCTCACTGACGACCTCGCCGTGATGGGACCGGGGGATGACACACTGGACACTCCAACTAGTAATTACAACGTGAATAATGGGGATGTCGAGGACCATTCCGGTCCAATCACTGGGAAGACATATACACAGCAGCAATTTTGGAATTATGTCGACGACTATCTGAAATACATTCAGACCGAACTTTTTAAAGACATCCCAGACCGCTCCACAAGGAATTCCAAGATAATAGAGTATGGTTTCTTGTTCTCATCTCATTTTCGTTTCGTTTCGCTGATTGTACTGTTAGGTTATTCAACAAGGGATTGCAGATTGATATGCTTAATTACCAGGATGGACGGAAACCTCCCCCCCCTGCAAGCGATCTTCCCGTATGGCAAGATACACTCCAGCGCAGTGCATGCTGGTCATAATGGCATCGGTCACTGATCTGCTGATACTTCCTACATTGAATACCATATTATTTAGTTTACTAGTATTCACGGTACACATCCATAATATCATCACCATTTTTGCACCCCAAACACAATTGAACTGCCCGAGCCCATTGAACTATCAGAACCCAGCACGCGGGCCCACATTGTCCAAGCCAACCTCAATGAGACCCCCACAGAGTGCCAGGGCGACCTCAGTCAAAGGCGGACAGGGGGTCCAGACTCAATGCCGATCCAACGCCCCAAGTCACATCATTCACCCATTGCCGACACAGCCTTGAAACAACCCTCAGATGGACCCATGGCAAGGCCCATGGAATTACTGAACCGGTGCCAAGGCTCAAACCCTCCCAATAGCCTTCGCACGGATAGCCCTCACTTTAGCTCAAATTGGCACCACATGGACCTTGAATTGCTGAACCGTGAAACAGGGCCAGGCTCGTCCGGCAGTGTATCAAGACAATGGAATAATTTGTAGACCTCTCTCTATGTGTCAGACAATTATAAATAAAAATACTTGAACAATTAGATATTTGCCACTTGCTCAAGAGAGCTCTGATTATTTACAAATGCATTTAAACTTAGTTGTCAGGCACCAGCCAACATAAACAATTAAGTGTAAATATGCTCGGAAATAATTAGAGCCCTCTTAAGCAATAGACTAATATCTAATTGTTTGAGTATTTTTATTTATAATTTTCTGACACATAAAGAGAGGTTTATAAATTATTCCATTATCTTAATATAATTCGCAATGACAATCAAGTCAACTTAGTGGTCCATATATTGGACATTAGTTGATCCCTTATTCGCCCTCCACTTATCTGCTTCTGCCTGCTGTGTATATAGTATAGAAATTGAATATAATATTCCGAAAGGCTGTATATGGGTGGGAATATTTATGTCAGCAATATGTTGACCACCTACAGGACACTACTTTTGAAAAAACCACCCTTATAATGTCTGTAAGGATTGCTGGACTTGCATTGGATCACTACTGGACAACTACATGTAATGCTTTATCAATGGCATAGTGTTACCAGATTGTGACCAAAAATATATATTGTCCAAGCTCCACTTGTACTTTACGCTCCTCTTAATTGCCTTACAGTATTTACATCTTGCTATCAATTGTTTTCAGAGTCTTGCCTCTGACGGATTTGAACTCACGACCTCCGGGTCACTGTCTCACTAGTGTTACTACTACACCACCTGTGCTGGTAATACACGTCCCAATCTATCCTACTTAATTAGAAAGGCAAGAAATCATCCATTCACATTCACGGGCCTACCCTCTGTGCAAGCCTCCATGAGTGCTTGTGCTTGTGCTTGTGGGGTCAACCACTTCCACCCTTGCTGCAATCATCGTCACTTCTCTGACTCCACCATTGTCATTGTGGTGTCATCAGCTGCAGCGTCAGTGTGCCATCCTCAAAGCTGAGCCTGACTCGTTGAGACTCAGTAGGCTGGGCTTGTGCACAATGTGCCCACGGTGATCATGCAAGACATTGGCGGAGAGGAATGGGTGCGTACCAGCTGTGTGAGGGCCCTGTCGCTGTGCCGCTGTGCGTGCTAGACACATTGGGTCGCATGACTTTGAGCAGGTGCTGGACAGCAAGTTTGCCTTGCGATGGGGTGGTGGCGGGGGTAGTGAGGTGGCAGTGGGTTGCCAGCCTTGTGAGACTAGGACAAGGAGCCTGCGAGCATGTGTCAGTTTCTGGGATAGGGGAAGACCTGTGGAACGCTCACATCTGCTGGCTCTCTGGTAGGCCTTCTTGTTTGAGTACGTTGAGCTGTGCATTCAGCACCGTGGCAACAGGGAGGATGGTCTTGTTGTAGAAGCTTTCCCGTTTTGTCGATGGCAGGGAGGTGACATGGTGGTGGTGGTTTGCAGCGGGCACAGCTCAGTGCTGCGTTGACCAGCTGCTCACTCCCGCCATTGTTGCCATCACTGCTGTGGTTGCAGTAGGTGCCCATGGGGCTGAGGGCTTGGCCTGCATTCTGTGCGTTGGCAAGGTGCTGGCAGCAGCAGCGGGCTAGCAGGTAGAACACAGATGGAGGCGCACCCTGTGAAGGAGTCATTTTTGATTGGGAAGGCACTGGCAATGTGTGCAAGCTGACCCTCAAACTCAACGCCATCGGGAATGGTAGGAAAGGAGAGGGATGATGAACAGCGCACATGAAGGGACTATACTCACAGTGACAAAGTAGACTGTGGTGAGATACAGAGGGTGGCTGGAAGCAGCAACAGAGTAATATCAAGCAAGTGAAGCAGATGTGGAGTCTGGCACACAACAGATGAGAACTGATGATACATTAGAGAGGTGGAGACATACCTGGCACACAACAGATGAGAACTGATGTGGACCAGGAGCGTACAAGCTGTACTACTTATACAAAATACAGGAGTGACACTAGTACAACAGAAGTAACACAGAGTCACATAATACAAGGAGCGTTGTTCTTCAGAGGGACACAAAGGAGTGTGCAGAAGGAGAACAAGAGCGCAAAGGACAAGGGAAGGCTAGACTATGATATCATAGTGACATCACAATAAAGATAAAACAAAGGAAGTGAGTACAAGGACGAAATACAATAGGAGTCCAGAGGAGTCCATGCTGTCATTGTACAGTGATGTCATAGATAAGAAAGTCCGAGATTGTAAAGATCATAATAATCTAATCTACATAAGTCCAATATATCTTATCTAAAGCAGTCCGTTATCTGCGTGTCCATTGAGCCGCTAAGTGCGCACAGGTCACTTATCAACATCTCCCCGTGATCAGCAATCTGGGACTAGCACAAGCCCATGTCAATATTGTGTTGCTGCAGCAGGACACGCGCAAGCGACTTGGTGAAGCCGTCCGCAACCATTTCCGCAGTAGGGGTTCTAATAAGGGTGATGGTCCCCTTTTCGATGTACTCCCTTATGACATGATGCCTAATGGCAATGTGCTTCGATCGCCTCCCAGTGACAGGGTTCAAGGCCAAGTCAATGGCACCCTTGTTGTCACCATGTAGTGGGATGGGGTCGTCGACCTCGTACCCGAGTTCCGCAAGGAAGCTCTGATACCAAGCGGCTTGGTTGGCCGCGTTGGTCATGGCCATGTATTCCGCCTCTGTAGTGTTTTGGGCTACAGTCTTTTGCTTTCGCGAAGACCAGCTTATTGCACCATTGGCTAATAAGAACACATAACCGGAAGTGGAGTGTCTATCATCTACCTGGTCACCCAGGGAAGAATCAGAGTAGCCATGAAGGCCATCTCCACTGGCGCCATCATAAACTATACGCATGTCCACAGTTCCCACTAGGTAGGACAGAATGTATTGCGCAAGCCGTAGATGTTGTGGTGAGGGATTTGCTGCATACTGCGCCAAACGTGATACAGCAAAGGAAATGTCTGGCCTAGTGCCAATCTGAACGTACAGCAGACTACCAATGAGTGACTGATAGTGCGTAATGTCAGAGGCAGTGGCCTGACCCGTATATTTATGAAGGTGCTCGTCAGCACCAGCAGGTAAGGGTGTGGAGTGTGGAGTGGCATTTGACATGCCAAAGCGTTCAAGGACATCCTTGACATAGCCAGACTGATCTATTTCAATGCGTCTGAGGGAGCGGTTGCGCACAATGCGCATACCAAGATAGGACTCTATCTCCCCGAGATCTGTCATCTCATAGCGTTCAGCAAGATCTGACTTTAAACGCTTGGTCCTCTCCAAAGAAGCACCCAAGATTGTGATGTCGTCAACGTAAACGATAACGAAGAGTGGTCCATCCCCCTCTCGTTGAGGCAACACATATACGCCTGCATCGGCGAACGTCCGCTTGAAGCCGAGTGCCAGTAGCACTCCATGGAATTGTAAGTTCCATGCACGGGAGGCTTGTTTGAGACCATATATCGCCTTGACAAGGCGACACACCTTCGTCTCTGCACCAGTGACGGTGAAACCTTGTGGCTGCTCCATGTAAATCTCCTCGTCAAGCACGCCATTGAGGAACGCGGACTTAACATCCATCTGATGGATGTGCCAGTCCTCCAGCGCGGCCAACGCCAGAAGCAATCTCAGCGACTCAAATCGTGCGACAGGAGAGAAGGTTTCATCGAAATCTATGCCAGGGATCTGCGTAAATCCCTTAGCCACCAAGCGAGCTCTGTAGCGGCCATCCGCTTTGAGCTTGAAGACCCATTTGGATTTTACTGCCTTACGATTAGGCGGGAGATCCACTAACTCCCATGTGCCATTGTGGGCGAGTGCGTCCATTTCATACTGACACACCTTAGTCCACTCATCTGCATCTACAGACCGCATGGCCTCTGCGTAAGATGCAGGATCTCTTCCAATGTAAGCTGCAGCCAACAGCTCCGCATATCCCAACTGTCTGCCGCGCATGGCCACATTATCCGCTGAGAAATAGCGGGGATTGGGCACGGGTGCACGGGCAGAGCGTCTAGGCGCATTGTCCATCTCGCGCAACAGTTGACTACGCTGTGCACGGTCCTCAAAACCTCCCGGCATATCTGGGGAAGGAGGAGGGACATGGCGCATAATGCGCGTTGCGCTTTGACGCGGTGGTGGCGAAGTGGGAGTGGGCTGCTCACGCTTAGGTGTAACAGGAAGAGTGGGTGGTGCAGGTGGTGGTGGCGTGTGGGGACGCTCTTGTTTTGGGTCTAGAATGTCTTCAACATCCTCCTCCTCACTAGTGTCTGAGTGTGCAGGGGAGGGTGCTCGCTGTGGTGGTAACGCCGACGTGTTAGGTACGGCAATCACTGGTGGAGGTGGTGGTTGTGATACCACTTGAGAAGGTCGTGGGTGTGGCTCAACACCCTGGAGGGACGGGAAGCTGCTCTCGTCGAATGTCACATCCCTGGACAATCTGACGGAGCGGGTTTGGCGGTCCCAGAGCTTATAGCCCTTAGATTCAGGCTCAAACCCAATAAGCGTGACCTCAATGGCCTTCGCATCCAATTTGCGACGCTTATCAGCGGGTACGTGCATGTACCCCTTGCATCCAAAGACGCGTAAATGTGAGACATCTGGTACTTTGCCAGAATACCAGAGCTCAAAAGGTGTGCGCCACTTAAGCGTACGGGTGGGAGAGCGGTTATAGATGTGTACTGCTGTGCTCATAGCATGCTCCCAGAAGCCTTTAGACATGCCAGCTGTGTGAAGCATGGCCATTGCCTTGTCCGTAATGGTGCGGTTAAACCGCTCGGCTTTCCCGTTCGACTGTGGTGAACCTGGCATCGTAAGGTGATGCTCTATCCCTCTCTGCTTGAGAATGTCCTGCAATTGGCTTGCCATGTACTCGCCTCCGCGGTCAGAGTGGAGTGCGCGCAGTTTATGGGACGTCTGGGTTTCACCCCAGGCCAAGTACATCTGCAGCGTTTTCACAAACTGATCCTTCGACTTAATGAAGTACACCACTGCAAACTTAGAGTGGTCGTCTATGAAGGTGGCAGTGTATGCAGAGCCTTGCAGGGATTGAGTTTGCATAGGACCGGCTAGGTCACTGTGCACAATCTCAAAGATACGGGTTGTCCTTTTGGTGGAGGACGCAGAGAAGGGTTGGCGAGTGGATTTGCCTAACTCGCACCCACGACACACACCAGTGTGCGTGGTAGAGCTGTCAATGTCCATGCCAGTAGTGGCAGAGGGACCGTATGACTTGAGAGCAGCAGAGGAGATGTGTCCCATGCGCTGATGCCAGATATCAAGAGTGGTGGCAGCACTTTTGACGTGAGCATTTAGGCCAATGCTTGAAGCGTCCAACCAGTATAGGTTGTCCTCCAAGTAGCCAACAGCTACACAACTTTTATTGACAGATATTTTAAACGAGCCACTGTCAAAGGCCACTTCCGCACCCTTTTGTGCTAGTGCACGCGTTGACAAAAAGCGTGTTTTCACCTGTGGCAGGTGTAGCACATTGCTTAGGGTGATAGGAATGCCCTGGCTCGTAGTGAAGACGATGGAGCCTACACCAACTTGGTCGATTGTGGACTTATCCCCTAGGCGCACACTGCCTTGACATGGGGTATAGTCCTTAAAGTCAGACCGATGTGGTGTGATGTGGTGTGTTGCACCACTGTCCATCATCCAACGCACACGCGAGGCAGCATACAAGGCAACTCCAACTGTATTTGCGGCCCAATCAATGGCCGGTTCATCACTGACCTCCTTAATGGAGGCGATGGTAGGTACGAGTACATGTGAGTTGGCAGCCTTGTTGCCAGTGTCCTTCAACTTCCCCGCAGCTTCATCCTTCTTCCTCTGCCTGCAGTCAGGCTTGATATGCCCCTTCTTGTTACAGTAGTGGCACGTAAGCTGAGAGTGATCCTTCTTCTTACGGGCACCACCACTAGGCTTGATAGGGGCAGCTTTATTGAGCGAGGAACCAGAGGGGCCAGAGCGGTGCGCCTCTTCCGAAACAATGCGCGCAATTATTTCAGCGTGCTTGAGCTTGGAAGGTGCGCCACTGGCAAGGATGGTGGATGCCAGAACCTCATAGGAGGCTGGCAGGGCGTGAAGGAGTATGAGACAGAATTGGGTGTCAGTGACACCCATCTGTGCGTTGGTTAGGCCGACCTGCAGCTCATTGAGCTTGGCCAACTGGGAGGCCATAGGTGCGGAGTCGTCGAGGCGGGCTTGGGTTAACTGGATCCATAAGTTAAATATTGTGGTGCTGCCCGAAGCACCAGCATACACATCCTTCAGCTTGTCCCACTTCGCAGCGAAGGTGGGATAGGCATATGGGTCGGCAACGAGGGAGTAGATGTCTGGTTTGAGATATAGGCGAAGGTACGCCTTGGACCGACGCTGGATGGATTCCCACTCTTCAGGGGAGACTCCAGAGGGCGGGGTGTGACAGGTGAACACATCCTCAGCTTCATGTAGAGTGAGGATGGCCTCAAGTGTCCCGGACCACTCGTTCCAGTGAGTCCCATCGAATTGCTCGAGGCGAATGCCAGAAGGCATGCCAAAGGTTGTAGAATACGCATTGGCTATGCGTGTAGAGGGTGTGGACCCAGAGGTAATTGGGGGCAGGCCAGTTGAGGCACCTGCCGTGGCTCCTGCAGCTGCACTAGTGGTGGCAACACCAGTGGGCGAGGCAGCGCGAGAAGAGGTGGCAGACATGGGGATGATTTATCTATCGCCGAGGAGCAGTCAGCGACAGTGCTTCTAACAGTTTGCAAGATATAATGGGGGGTACCACTCCTGTCTGTGAATCTGTAAGGCCAGAACGCTAACGCGTCCTGCCTCCTGTGGTATGCCAGTGATACAAGGGCTAGGCCCAGGATGGAAGATCCCTTTGCCATACTAGGAGCCAGCTGCCAGCCAGGATGTGTCTAGGACACGGCTCACTAGTTTGCGTCAGGGGGATATGGAATGTGCTTTCAGAGCCCAAGGCTGTCTACCTCAGCCTCCTCGGCCTATTGGTTGCCTCATCGCCACAAGTGGCTTTACTGAATCCTTTCCCATTGCCGCTACAAGGCAGGTATCTGGTTGCAGAACACCATAGTGGTGAACACCCCCCAGAGTCTGAACCAGGTTTTACACTCCCATGGTGAGGAGATCCTGCGCCCAGTGTGGAGCACCAGAGACAGCTGGCGCTAAGCTCCACAATACACAGCCCAGTGGGCCATGCACACCTGGATATGGATTGAAGGGCTACCAGACCCAATCTCCTTGCGCATAGCGCAGGGGCTAGGAAAACAGTAGGGATGAAAGTAGGACTACTGGGCAGTACATGGCAGGAGGTTCCTCAGCAGGGACCACTGGCGCCCCAGTGTCCACTGCCTTGGGCAAGGCTGGTGAGGCCCCAGACAGACCTTAGCCTGGTGTGTGATCCTAAGAACACAGTGACCAGCCAAGTGGAGTGGCTAGGGCACCAGGGCCCATAACCTGATGAACAGCGCACATGAAGGGACTATACTCACAGTGACAAAGTAGACTGTGGTGAGATACAGAGGGTGGCTGGAAGCAGCAACAGAGTAATATCAAGCAAGTGAAGCAGATGTGGAGTCTGGCACACAACAGATGAGAACTGATGATACATTAGAGAGGTGGAGACATACCTGGCACACAACAGATGAGAACTGATGTGGACCAGGAGCGTACAAGCTGTACTACTTATACAAAATACAGGAGTGACACTAGTACAACAGAAGTAACACAGAGTCACATAATACAAGGAGCGTTGTTCTTCAGAGGGACACAAAGGAGTGTGCAGAAGGAGAACAAGAGCGCAAAGGACAAGGGAAGGCTAGACTATGATATCATAGTGACATCACAATAAAGATAAAACAAAGGAAGTGAGTACAAGGACGAAATACAATAGGAGTCCAGAGGAGTCCATGCTGTCATTGTACAGTGATGTCATAGATAAGAAAGTCCGAGATTGTAAAGATCATAATAATCTAATCTACATAAGTCCAATATATCTTATCTAAAGCAGTCCGTTATCTGCGTGTCCATTGAGCCGCTAAGTGCGCACAGGTCACTTATCAACAAGGGAGTGGGTGCAGGAAGAGGGGAAACAACGCATAGCCATAATAAGTCTGGCCTGGGAGCCAAGACCAGTGACGAGACTGCAAACAAGCAAAGGGAGCATGACTCAGGGATGACTGTGACCAACAACCGTCTTGCACCGAATTTGATGGAGGGCGAGGTGGCAGGCGAAGTCCAAGCAGACAGTGTTTGAGTCTTGAGAAGTGGCCTTGATAGTAACGTCAGTGATATCATATAACTTAACGCTGTTGGTCAATGATGTGTCATCCAAGTTGGTGCTTGAGTCAGTGTTCAAACTACATTATGAAGCAACGTGGAGAGTGAAAAGCGGAAAGTTTGGCAATCTTGATGCCCTCGTAGCATAGCTTTGTAAGGGATTTAGTTTTGATAAATGGACAATATAATCCCATTATAATGGCTAACAGAATCGGTTGTAATGGATTTCAATGATATGTGCTACAACGGGAATACTTCCAAGGATTGTCTTGAATAGGAATAATGTTGGCCACATACATTGGTTATGGAATTATTTTATGGGTCATATATGCTAACAAAATAAAATATTATCTATTGCTGTATTGGAAGGTATTACACTCCACAGTCACTTTTACTGATGAGTGTGAGTCTCTGCCATTGCAATAGACAGGAGTTAGGAGACCCATTACCATCTCGTTCTGAAGTCCAATGAGTGGTGAGACCATAAATGTGACACGTCCTTTATTTTTGGCCAGAGCGTATGGACCTGCAGCAATAGCTGTCTTGCCACTGCCAGTAGCAGCGTGGCAAAGAGCGTCTTGACCTTCTTCCTGAGCTTGTACCATTTTGACCTGAAATTGGCACGGCTCTCTTCCACCAAGCATATGTTGCATTGTGTTGTGCAGTCAAGAAATTTGCTTGGGGGTCATTTTGTTGTGTGTCAGTGCAGTGGTATTTCTCCCATAACCGCTGTGGCCGTTAGCATGCTTAGAGTGTGATGGCATGGTGTAGTGGTTTGCGGGCTCAGCTTCAAAGCCTAAAGCCAGCCCAAGACAGCCGCCCGAAACCGGGACAGGATTGGGATGGGAAGTGGGTCCTTGCAGGGCTCATGGCCCGGTCTTTACTTTTGGCATTCAGCTGCCACAGTCCTACGTCCTCGGCCTCAATTCCTGGGGACATGAGTCCTGGGCTCATTGAGGATTCACTGAGATTCGCCTACAATCTTCACTTCGCTCATTGCTATGCAACGAGCCTCCCCCTTCAGAACTGCATCCACACCTTTGAAACCTCATCAGCTCCTTTGCCATTGTATCCACAGATTCGCAACTCCATCTGCCCCTCCTAGGGATCATCACAGGTTGGCAAAACCTGTACGGGTCATGGGTACGGGTATGGTGGGTATGGGTCACTGGTCAGGGTGGTACTGTATTATTCCCCCCATTCCTTATTCTCACTCTCACTCACTCTTGCCGTTTCTTTTCCCCATTCACCCTCACTACATCTGCAAAAGTGGACCCTGTCAAAGCTGTCAGGGACCGGTCGGCGACAGTCGGCAACCGGTCCCTGACAGCTTTGACAGGGTCCACCCTTGCAGATGTACACCACAATGGACACCAATGTTGAGCTGTAATACTTACTATAAGGCTCATTACGTAGGAATGACAGTACGATTAGTTATGCTATACACGTAATTCGGAGTATTTAGTCATACAGTATACGTACAGAATCCCCTTAAGGGATTATTCCGAGTCCACTGGTGATTAGACATTAGGCGACACTGAAAACGCGATATTGTGGATGCCTCTACTCATCACTTTTCCCCAAACGGACATGGGTGGACCATAGAGTATATAAATCCTACTATAGGAGCGAGTACCTATGTCATGGACGCGTACATTATTTTCCCTATTTTTCTGTATTTTTACGGGATTATTTAGGGAAGATATAAAAGGCCAAAGTACGAGATATCGTTAGTCACATGCTGCCACCATGTGCACCTACAAGCACGTGACCCTGGGACAGTTGCACCCTTAATGGGACAACCTAATCCGGTCACATTCCATTTACGTACGGACTCCGGTGATTGGTAGATAAGGAAGGAACATTCTAGACAGTTCTAGAACTCGCTTAGTAGTTTACGCTTACTCGCTGTATTAAGTTTTACTCAGCAAGATAAGGCATCGCGTCAGCGCTATGACAAGTGCATCAGTCAGCACAATAGATAGCACTATTATTAGACACGACGCGTCAGCTCCTGAGTCATGGAGTCTTACTGTACACTTAGTAATAGTGTTTAGACTCAGTTCAAGCTCAGCTCCAGTAGCGTATATAAACTCCCCTGTAGCGTCCTGAGTAGAACCAACTTGTCCTCTTGGTTTCTACTCAGGTGCGCATCCCACTGTATTCCTTACTCCAATCCTAACTTGTCCTCTTGGTTTCTACTCAGCTTACCATCGTGTGACATCGCGAGTTGCGCTCCTGTATAAGGACCGCCTTTGATCTTGCACGCTCCACGCTGACTGTAAGTTCGGCGCGTGATTTATCTCCATGCTAGGCTTGAGTCCTGAAGACCAGACAGTTCGCTTCAACTACTTCTTTCACTTGAGCTTAGTGTAGCGAGGTGTCATACCGCTACAACCTATACACATCTCTCTCCACCCCACCTTGAGCTTCCTCTGCTTCACTCTAAGCCTCGTCTAAGCTCTCTACACAGGTAAGGGTCTACCTGTACACTGCGTACATTGCTGCGCAACAACCAACGCCAACACCAATTGCCTCACCAAAGGCTTCTAGCCCCTTCCCAAGATGCCTTGTGTAATGGAGTCCAGCCTTCCTCATCGTGACTATTTACGTCTGCACCACAGTCAACCAGTAGGCATACGACCTCCAATCTTCCTCCTCTTGATGCCACATCTAATTGCATGTCATAGTCCTGTGTCGACACCACTGTTTGTAGGCCATGCGTCCCTGCGCCCCCTCTCATTCCACATTGTCCATCGATTTCCCCAGCCACTGGCACGCTGCTCTTTGTCACTGGTAATGGTGCAGACCACTTTGTTATTTCTTTACTTCTAACCATTATTATGTTAGTGCATGCACCGGCCTGTCACCAGTTGTGATGCAGTTTGGCTCCCCTGTATCATCACTTGTGTGTGGAGACCAACATCTAGTTGCCACTACAGCTAAGTGTTTTTTTAATGATGTTTTCTACTGACTTCGTGCCTATTCATTGACCCCAACATAGGACCAGCAGGCATCATGACTCAGACAGGTGGCCACGACGATGGTGACAAGGAGATCATGATAATGGTGACAAGGTGACCGCAGCAAGGGAACGATGATGATGGTGATGACACGACCATGATGGCAAAGTGGTGACCTCACCATGAGGTGACAGGGACGGCAACAAGGTCCCACCAAGGACAACAAAATCCTGACAGGGACAATGACTGTTACGTCTCGGTTGAATCGGTGCCTCGGGCTGGGAAGTGGACACTGACGTGTCGACTATGACATCGCTGTCAGCAGGATATTGTCATGGACTTATAGGATCAGTCAGCTGGGTAAGCTCCGGCACATGTGATTGTACGATAACAGATCAGATCTTGTTGTGACTCATACTAGGATAGCTGTACTAGGGTTCACGGTACTTACACTATTGGCCAGTAGTATTCAAGCGGCGCTTCAAAGCCCACATGTATCTGTATAAGTAGAGTAGTGTGAGGACCAAGAACAGCATCTTGGTCTTCTTCCAATACCACCACTGTCTACTCGTCTTTACTAAGAGGTCTTCCCCCCCCTCTTAAGTGAGTCGTCCGGCATATCCCCTTAGACCAGGGATCCCCGTGACTTATTACCTGTCCCTTCGCGGATCAGTGGACTTCCCTCCAGATGTCGCGGCTTACCAAGTACATCTATATCGCAACGAACGCGTGGCCGCCCTGTATCACTCCTTCTTCATACTTGACAGCACTTCTTGGGCCAGCGCCAAGTACATCAATAGGATCCCTCAAGGAGTCATCCAACTAGAAGACCTTCACGCTTACTTTGGGAGAGACGAAAGCCTTCAGCCTCATCCCACTTTCTACCCAGAAACTTTCGCTAACCACAACTTCCAACTTTCAAGGATCACCACCAAGCAAGAAGCCTAAGTCAGGCAAGCGTCCGTGGTAGATGCTACAACGACCCTGACTGTGACCCTGACTGCTGTGATGACCATGACACCGTAGCTTTCCTTTTTTTCATGTGTTACAGTAATAAATATATTAGACTCAGATGGGATGCCTATATACAACCATGGTTGTAACACCACCAGCAGGGCGGCATGCAACTCTGGGTTTACCAGCAGATGGCATAACGAAAGAGCAAGGTCAGGGGGGTCATAGTCGCAGACGATGACTAAGGAGACTTGGATCGGTCAAAGGCATATGCTCGAAGAGGCACAGCAAGAACGGTGGTGCACAAGATAAGAGGATGGTCTTAGAAGCACAGAGCAGAGTTCCCAAGGTACTAGCTGGTATTGCTAAGTAACTCAAGTCTGGGGACTTGAGCACGAAATGCTACTGGTATATATACATGCAGGTACATAAGGTTTGTACCCAGCTAAGTCCGCTCTACCGAGGGTTCGGTGGTCCGTGCGCAGCCATGGAACCTACTAGAAGGTCACATGAGGCATTGCGCCATCTATTGTCATCGGTCTAGGTCAATCCAGCCCAAGTCATGTGATTGGTGACGTCACAGGCCTAGGTTCTTCCATAACCGCTCCCTAGCACCAGGGGATCTGGCATGGCTGCTTAATGGGCTCCGCGGAGTCTCTGCAGGGTCTGGCAGTCTCTCCGGGCCATCATGCGCGAGGGCCACACCTTCGGTGGTCGGGGTTCGTAACAGTGGTCCTACCAAGCCGAGGCTACCAGGCTGATGCAAGCCTAAGACGTCGAGGCCAATGAGAGCGATTGACTAATCATAGACTTCTCACACGCCGGTGAGAATGGACTGCTCTACTGCAACCCAACTCCAAACTCCAAAATATCTACTTTTAAAATATCGTTTTGTGTCTTTTCTATTAACTTACTGTAGCACAAATACATACAAAATAAACAACGTGTTTCATTGTGGAATTGTGGAATGCGAGGGAGGGGGGACTGGAGACACAGTGCCCGCCCTCCTCCTCCTCCTCCCCCCTTGTTAATTTGACATGCCTGCCACTTTTGAAATCCCCGTCGGTCCCCCCATTACTGAAAACCTTTGCACGTTCCAGACTCCTGGATCCAACAGGCAGCTAACCGAAGACCCTGCTATGTCACACTGGTACGGGAGCACTACACATGACTGGAAGCGCGGGAAGATGACACTAGAGTGGGCAAATGAGGAGGACTTCCTGGCTTGGCTTGCAGCCGAAGAGTCGGATCAGACTATTGAGCTAATCGTGAGTCATGTCATGCATTCCGATTCGCCTCTCTGACGGGCACAACATATCCTGAAGTGCTTGCGGGAATGGACAGGTGGGCACAGCAAATCTGGTGCCACTGCATCTGAGGGGCAGGAAAGGAAGATCCCATCAAAGAAGACTGGTTGCCGGTGTCAGCTAACCATCAAACTTTATCGGCACACTGAGACCATTCTTGGGAAGTACGAGAACGATCACGATCACCCACTTGGTGACAACAATCTGCGATTCACCCAGCTGTCAGACAAGACCAGGGACCTGGTCATGCAGTTAGTTCACATTGGGGTAGATACCAAGGCGATCATGAGTAGTGCCCCACCTATTCTGATCCTGCCGGTTAGTTGACATATCCACTAGCTGAAGCACATGTGCGAGTCTACTAAGCGTACAGATCGTGATCATTACATTATGACGTGGGACATCAATCGCCTCTGCCAGATCGTCGAGAATGAGGACATCCATCTCGATGAGAATGACACAGTCTCGATTAAAGTCTGGACCACCTGGCTTCAACAAGCTGGTGGTGAGGTAGTCTTGAAGGATAAGATCAACGCACCCCCTCCCCTGGATCTAGGCTATCTCCAGATAGCTTTATCATGTGCATACAGACTGAGTTCCAGAAGTCTCAATTCAGGGAAATTGGAAACAATTTTATCTCTATTGATGCTACCCATAACACTACACAATATGCCAGGCTGCAGCTATACAGTCTTGTGGCCAGGGATTGCTGGGGACATGGTACGCATTTTGTCGCTTCCACTTATGAGATTCACTAATTCCATGACAGGCGTCCCTGTCACCTGGATGCTGTCATTGAGCGGCACAGAAGCGATGGTAGAATTTTTTCTTTATTTTGTAAAGACACATAGTCCCGACATAACGCCCACGATTATCATGAGCGATCATGACAAGGCACAGATGAACGCAATCAATACTGTATACCCAGAATCAAAATTGCTCCTGTGTTGGTGGCATGTGCTGCACACAATCCAGTTGCACTTCTGCACAGAAGAATTCCTGAAAGTTTGGGAGTGCATCCGGGAATGGGTGAAGACCTTGGATCAGTCAGAGTTCGATTCTATCTGGGAGTGGCTTCAGACCGATTCCTCGGTTCCACAGAGCCTGGTAGATTATCTCAAGACAAACTGGATGAACATTGTGCCGCTTTGGTCTGGAACACAAAGGCAGAAAAGAACAATCTATCAAGAGGGGGACACCAACATGCTTATTGAATCATAAGAAACCTTATCGCACCAGATATCGGCAAGATCGCTCATCATCTTTGTTATCTAGTTATCACCATGTACTGAAATCACACTGGCTAGATGGGAAAAGAAATTGGCGTGCCAACCACCTGGTCCACACGCTAGTGGTCGATATGCTCCCTCAATATGAGATCCACACTCTTCGGCAGACAAAACAATTTGAGGGTGTGGATCTAGCCAAGAAGTGGTGCAAGGAAATTTTTACGCGCACACCGGAAATGAGTGCCAACTCCATCCAGTGTCTTGGTAGTGATCGCTTCTATGTGCGGTCACTCTCAGACCTATCAATGACATATTTGATTGATCTCAGCAAGGACACTTCATCGGACTTGTCAGAAAATTACCTGATCGAACACGGCAAGGACAAGTGCAACTGTCCAGACTGGCCCAGAGCCTGGCTATGCAAGCACATCGCTGCCGTCGCATATTTTTCTTCAGATGGTACCATTCAGATCACGCACGCAGCACCAGAGCCTCAACATGAGGTCCATGAGAGCCCACAGGACACACAACAGGACACACAAGGCGATGCGAGCCCCCCCTCCAATGCAAGCACAGCAATCTTGGAAAACTTGATTACTGTCTCTAGGGAGTACCTAAGCGATGGCCCCCCTTCATCACCAGGGACCATCTGGAGTCTTTGGCTGGTAGAGTCGCATCTCATGGCAGTAATTCAAAATTCGCACACTTCCCAGAGTCCACTCCCAGATAGGAATTGGGATGCTCAATTGCAAGCAACCCCACATGAAGAACACCAACCCCTACAGTGGAGGGCTTCGGTCTGGCAAGAACGCTGCCCCAGACGCATGGACCCCAGCACAGAACAAGGACACATGTGCCCACATCACTACCATGACCAATGGCGCAGAGGCACCTCCCTCCCAGCCCACCAAATGGCGTTGCAAATGCGCTAGTACCCCGCCACCGCCGCCCTCTTCCATGCCTCAGGCTGTGCCAGGGCCCTCAGCTCAGTGGTACCCCAACGCTGCGTATTCTCAGGTCCTGTATTACACCACATACCCAATGTACTGGCATTATGGCCACTTCCCCCCCTCCCAACCTTACTACCCCAGCACACAGTAGATTACACACTATACACACTAGAATGTCGACTTGTAAAAAAAACGCGTACTTGTTTTGATTAGTTAATGTTATCCCTTTTTTGTGCTTTTACTCAATCACCTGACTTGAACCAAAAAGCGTCCATGTAATCACATTTATTAGCTAACTATTCAACTTTACTTCGATTGTGTAATCAAGAAAACTAAATGTTGAAGCGGAGACTCAATTCGAGTTTGAGGGGAAAACGGACCGGCGCGTGGGAAGTCTGCGAAAAAGACGCAACTACTTCCGGGGTATTAGTCGGTACTTGGGAGACCTCGTGGCGCAAATCGACGCACCTATACTTAAAAACCTCACAATAATGTACTTCAACCAACTAATCTTTCGAATTCCCCGGCTTTCTCAGTTCATCACCCGCACAGGAAGTCTCGCCCGGTTTGAACACGCGCGAGTTGAATTTGGCGAGAGCCACGTCTTCGTTGACCTATATGAGGGGCAAGTGGAACCCGAAAGTCGCTTTGCCCTTCAAATATCATGCCAAGGATTGGATTGGCAAATCTCGCACATGACTCACGTCCTTTACCAATCCTCTGCTCTACTCTCCCACGTGAACGATCTTTCCATCGATGCCCATGACCTACACCCGGGGTGGAGAGCCGACATACACGTAGAACCATCTGAGTGGCTAGGACTCCTCCGCCCATTCGCCGCGATAGAGACGCTACGTGTATCTAAGCAGTTGGCGGGGTATGTTGCTGTTGCGCTCGAAGATATCACAGGGGAGAAAGTCGCCGAAATTTTGCCAGCGCTCTGCTCGCTTAGCCTAGAGGACCAGCCTGAGTCAGCTGTTGGGCGGTACATCGAGGCGCTCCGGATCTCTGATTGCCCGGTAAACGTTTCCAGCACGCAAGGACGAAATGCGGAAGCTCTTGTCCCACTTCAGGAGAAGAGTAAACACGACCACTCTCCGCAGCCTGAGCCGCATGCCACATTCCGATTAGGGAACACAACACAACGTTTCAAACCGTCAGAGCCATAGATAGAAGGTACGTCCTGAACCCTGAAATTCTGAGCTTAAACGACATCAAATGCGGTACCCATTGTTCGGGCGGTATACCGTTGCTTGCTCTTTTTGTCCTGGTGTTGTATGATTGAAAACTACTGACTGCCGTGATATTTAAGGGACGGTCATGTATATGGATTCCTTTGCTTCGGCCCTCTCTTCAGAAACTGTACATCATGTACGGGGTTAACGATTACTACACAACTAAGAGCAGAGGAAGAAACGTGTGTAAGCTGAACTTCCGTACATAACTTGTAACTTAAGAAATAGACTGGTTGTTACTGTAAATACGAATTGGTGTCTTGTAGTTCGGGGATCATGCGAACAATATGGACGTGGACAGGGCATGGAATAATACTCTCACACAATGATTGCATAGTATCCAAATCGATCCACCACTAGCACACAAGGTTTCCATCGATAACGACCCTTAGTGTACATAAGTACCTTTGCATCGGCCACATCATCATAGTACCCTCACATGTATCACATCTGATAACGGGCATGTAGTCAGCTCTTGGACCCAAAATCCTACTAGTACTGTAGGCCTGCGTGAATGGTATCGTACTGCATCGATAGCCGCTGACAGGGAAGGCTCATGACTCATCAACACTACGAAAGGCAAAAAGAAAGGACCACAACAATACCTTTCATGATATACACCGAACGGGAGTCGAACCCGTGCCGCTTGCTTGGAAGGCAAGCATGATAACCGCTTCACCATCGGTGTGACTTTGGACGCTTCCTTGCTAGTATCACAAGGCTCACATCAGCCCCGAAGGACCAGCTTGAACGCTGGCATCAACAGCCACGACGTTCTCAGAACAGGACCGCAGCCAACGTCACGTAAATTTCACGATAAGGTAGA
Organism: Lactarius akahatsu; assembly: GCA_021524915.1. NCBI lineage: Eukaryota > Fungi > Basidiomycota > Agaricomycetes > Russulales > Russulaceae > Lactarius > Lactarius akahatsu. The sequence goes on along the minus strand of JAKELL010000142.1, from coordinate 70,723 downwards.
CAACGATAAGCTTGGGTCTAGGTTCTGCTCTCTAGTGTCTCTTCGAGCTCTCGAGCGCGCGAATGCCCACGGCGGCCAATTTCTGCAACCGCACTGCCATGTCCACCGCAAGGAACAGCGGGATGACGAAAAATGGCGCGTGGCTGAAGAGGAGCATGGAGCGTTGCGCGGGGGTGACAGAGACGACTATTTTGCGCGACTGGTTGCGGCGGACGTGGTGGGAGCCTCCAGGATGGCGGCGATGCACGCGTAGGTCGTGGTGCAGGTAGAGGCGCCGTAGAGCACAAGGAGGCCGTAGATCCCTCGCGAGTCTGAAAAAAAGCCAGGGGTGTCACGACTCAACCGCACCGCGATGGGGGGTTTACATGCAGCCTTACCTTTCCAGAGGCCGTAAGCACCAATTACGAAAACGGGAGTTGGAATACGCTGTAAACGGTCGTCGGTCACGGGGCGAGGGCACAGCAGCGACTTGGAGACGCACGCTTCGAGATAGAGGAAAGACTTTGAACCATGCAAGCCCAGACCCGTTTCCGAGGATGTCCCATGGAGCCACCGACGAGGAAGTCACCCTGACATGCCCACGTACCAAGGAGGGAGGAGCTGCAGGGATTCGGGGATGAGGTGTTTGGGCCATACCGCCTGGAAATCTATCAGCAGCGTGGCAGGTATGTGAACCTTTTTTGTAAAAAAAAATTAACATTGGAATCAGGAGAAAGGATTAACAGTGACGTGTAAAGTGTGAAGATCGTTGGTACAGTACCACGAAGAAAATGAAGTACAACAGATCAATCGGCCGGGAAGTCAAAGGGGTGCGAATGGCCATGCTTTTTTTTCTCGACAAACTTGAGCAATCCAAAGGAGGTTCGAAAGTTGAAATTACAGTAGTCATTGGAGTGCTGTACAGCACACTGCGGAGTTGCTCTGGGTGATTACTCCATAGGGATACTCCATAGGAAAACACATTTACAGCCTTCAGGGCAAGGCTCCTCGATCCTCATTCTGCGACTAGTCATGAGTCTATCCTAAAGGACCAATGCACAAGGGCGCTCCTGAATAATAATGATAACAAGTACTGTAGTGTTACTGTCACTGCTACAACCCCTTTGGCACCCGTCGGCGGTATCGCCCACCGCCGTCTCTAGCTTCCCTTTCGATTGCCGCCCTCTTCTGACGATGTATCTCCGCGGCCTGTTCGTTAATCTTCTCCACCGCCTGGGTATCCGGAAACCCGATGTTCCAGTACCCGGGCGGCGTTGGCGCGCGCTCCCATTGGGCGCGATGCTTCGACACCGCCTGGCGATGTGCAGCGGCACCCTCTCTCCTAGTCGTTGAATTGCACTCGGACGGGACGAGCGTGGGCGACGACCGGGGCGGCGAGAGCGAGCTCCATCGTGGCGCCTCGAGCCGGGGCGGCAGCGGTCCCACCGCGGTGTACCACTACACCCAGTTAAGTTAGTCGAGCCCAAGATGTTGGGGGGGTACTACGTACGTCGCGGCATTCCTCGCACTCGCCCGCGCCCAGCGCGTGCCGGTGCTGTCGCCCACGCACGATTTCGTCGAAGGCGAACGGGACGCCGGCGTTCGCCACGGGGTCGATCTCGAACTCCGCGTTGATCGCAGGCGGAGAACCGCCGCGCGCGCGTCTGTACCGTGAGGCTGGGGCAGCAGGTGCCGATGTGGACGCCGGCGGCACCGCCGCCGCCTCCACTACATCTCGCCGGGGGCGCTTCGTTGGCGGCGGCGAGTGGGGCGCAGGGGCACGTTTGGGCGTGGGTGAGCACGAGGATTGAGAGCGCTTCCCCACACGTTCGTGCTGAGAAGGCGTGGATGGGGACCAGAAAGTAAGCGCTGTGAAGAACGGCGGCGTTAGATCATCGGGGGCGGCGGCACGCGTGGTGGGCAATATGGAAAGTGGGCAGTACTAGCCTTGAGAGTCCTCCTGCGTTTGCGACATGTCTTCCTCGGTCTCTCCGCCATCGTTCTCGTCGCGCGTACGTTTGAGAGGACGAGTTGAGGGTGAGCTCTCCGACACGACGCGCCTTTTCCTATATTGAACCAGACTGCTCAGGCAGGGCAACGTACACGTAGGTCTGAGGACGTACTGGGGGGTATTGAGGACGCGTCTGTTGGGTGACAATGGACTTCTCCGTGGACTAGCAACAAATTTGGTCGGGGTGCGTTTACCACTTGACCGCACCGAACGGGATTCTGGGACGAGTCAGCGTCACCATCGCAAGACCAAGTGAGGCGACGGACTCTTGTGCGTAATAGGCGTTTCGAGCATCTTTGTTGCAGCCTGTGACTGTGGCCGTGGGGTCGAACTGCCCACCCGGTCCTTGTCGGCCTTTGGCGGGATTCTGAGCTTGGTGTTGAATACCCATCGCTTGAAGCGCTTGTACTTTCTCATATTCTCCTCGAGCATCTGAGCTAGTCGATTGCGATCTGCGTGGAGGGCATCATAGCGAACTTGAAGAGCGGCGAGCTCGGCGCGTACATCGACAAGTTGGGAGGCCAGATCCAAAGAACTGCGGAAAGATGAGACGGAGGTAAAAGGCCAAAGTAAATTCTCACTGATCGCCTTTGTCGCTCTGCTGTTGCGCCCTCACACGAGGTGGCATGAGACCAGTCAATGGAGAACTTGAACACGAACTTGGTAATTGGTTAGTCGTGTCTGCTTCCGCGTCACGGGAAGCATTTATTCCCACGAGACTCGCAAGACCATCCGGAGTAAGAAATTGACTCGTCCATCCAGAAAATTTCAGGTCACCAATAATAATAATAAGTCGCATTCACCCTACAGCCACACCACTATATACTAGAAGGTGTATAGTGTCTAGTAACTTCTGAATGAAGCATAAAAAGGTTGTGCGCAGAGAAGTGTACAACACTTCGCCGCGCTTGATGCCTGAGTGAGTGAGCGCGAGAAACAAGATAGGCGATATAGGGACGCGTGGCGATCGGATACAGGAACAGGTCGTACGCCAGCAGTTGGGAGACCGGGCGACTTCCTCACTGCACAACAAAGAGATGTCCATTCAAAGCGTCGTGGGAAGGACGGTCTCGAACGGCGAAAAGAGCATACATGCAAACAAATTAATCGTCAAAAAGTGAGGAGGAATAAATACAAAAAGAGAGGATGGGCCAGAGCTACCGCAGTTTCTCCCATATGATGATGCCTATGAGCAGTACGAGGACGAGGATGATGATGGCGGTCACAACGCGTTGCTGGTACATCCTGCGAGGAAAAAAAAACAGGAAGAACAGAAGTATTTAGAAAAACCTGAGACGTGCGCATCGGCCAGGCACGGCCACAAGACATGAGAGCACGCACCGACGAATCATCTTCTTGAGTGTCCCAGATGCCCGGTCGATGGAACTATCCGCCGTTTGGAGCTAATAAAAAAAAAAAAAGATTACAGTCAAGATAGCGCGCATGGCGGGAGATAAGGAATGGGCGCACTGTATTGCGAGCATTCTCGATCTGCTCGCGCTGCCCGACGAGGCTGCGGAGGATGTCCGCGCCGTGCTCCTCCGTCTCGAGCGCGATGCGTTGGCTCTCCTGGAGGCGGCGCGTGCCGTCCTCGAGCACGGTGGTGCCAGCGAGCAGTCGTGCGCGGTCGCTCGAGCCATATGGCTCGTCGGACGTTGCGGGGCCGCCGCGGGAGGAGAAGAGGTCTGCGCGCGAGACCTGTGCGTGCATCTCGCGGGAGAGTTTCTTGTAGCGCGCGAGGTCGGCCTTGGACGTGCGGATGCGGGACTGGTATTGCGGGCGGATGGACTGGGGTATACCTTGGATCTCAATCTCCATTTGCGAGACCTAGGTGGTGACGTCGTCGTTTATGCGACTTTGGTGGCACCAGATTGGGGATACAGACGCACCATTTCATCAGCCTCGTCGAGCTCCATCTCTACCCTGCGCAACGCCGCCTTCTTCTGCTCTGCAGACGAGCACGAGTCAGGTCAAGGAGAGTAACCAAGTGACAAAGGGACCCACCTCCACGTTGATCCGAGCCATCTCCCTCTAATTTGTCACGAATACTCTGGAGAATCTGTTGAAAGTCTTGTTCATACGAGTCAAAGAGCGAGGTAGGAGACGAGTCCATGGTAGATGTGAGTCGAGGGAGTGAGAGACACCGACGTTGCGCCCCCAATGAATGATTACGTCAGCTCAAACCATCCGGATCGGATGCACAGCCCCCTGGCCTTAGAGTGCACAGGCAATGTCATTAGAGGCCCGTCTGCAAGCGGCCTCGAGCGATTACCAAAAGCTCCAAGCCGATCTATCTAGTTCTGTAGAAGCGCGGCAGCGGCTCGACGCCCAACTCTCCGAGAATGAGCTCGTGAAAAAGGCGCGGAGCATTTTTTCAGCTTCATCTAGATAATGGCTTCACGTCGTACACACTCAGGAGTTCTCCACTTTGACGCCAAATAATATCGTATTCAAGCTTGTTGGACCGGTCCTGGTCAAGCAGGATCAGGCAGAGGCGAAGAGCAATGTCGACAAACGGCTTGAGTTTATCGGAGGAGAAATGTCAGAGAGTCGCCTGATCTTCCGCGTCTGTCGTATGCTCATATGCGATCATTTATGCAGCAAACGAATAGAAGCGCAGCTGCAAGAAATCGAGCAAAAGTCAGAGAAGAAAAAGCTGGAGGTACGTGCGCTCGCTGCCGTCTGGCCAATCGCCATCCCCGTATCGACGTCGTTCTTTTTTCTCAGTTGGTTGAGCTACAGACCGAGTTACAACAAAGCCAGAAACAAGATGGGTCTGGTGGACCCGCAGTACCTATCTAGCTGTCGTAGTTAGTATCCCTTGCGAGTGGCCGCAACGATCTGCTCGTCTAGCTTTCTATTTCTTTCTCTCGATAAAGTAGGTAGGGCACATAACGCATTACTACAGATGGCTAAACCACGACAAAGCAGTATATGACGTCCTGGTATGATACTGTACAGAGGGTTTGCATCCTGTCATGAGTGCACCGAATACACGGCGCAAGCTTAGCACCTCCACCGTCGGACCCCCACTCCGAACACGGGGGGTAATGGACAAGCTCGGAAGTCTGACAACACGTTGATTGAAGCCAGAATTGTGCCTCTTGCTCTTGTGACTGACCGAGGATCCTCGTTCGTCCACTTGTCGCGCTTGGAACCAACACGGTCGTGCTGCCATTGGACGTGAGACAGGACGTGTTTGTCACAACGACGTAAAGGACGAAAGGTGGCGACATTGCTCTGAATCATTGCAGTCGCCTGACTGTCACAATTACGATCACCGCGATAAGCGGTTCACCAGTCCAACAGTCCTCCACTCGACGTGTGACGCTCTAGGGTGCAATGCCGTATACGTAGACTGACAGCGTTGGCGCCTCACTTCGGCAGAATTCGATGCCACGAGGGATTTCCAAGCTGAGTGCTGTTTGGTGGCAGTGGTGTGAAAGGGCCAATTCCAGATGGACATAACGGCCCTTATCTGGAACCTCAGGCCCGGGCCTGGGAGTAGACGAAGAACGAGAGAAGTCGGGTTTACGGTAAGTTTCTCGCGACCGTGGCGAGACGGTACCAAATGTGTCCCGTTCATTATGTCATGGCGCCATGGATTGCTGCTTGATGGTGGGCCACTGCGCTAGCGAGGCCGTCTGCCAGCTCCGAATCGACGATGGCAAATCATCAGGGACGGGTTCTACCAGAGAGGGAAACGCCCCAAACAATGGTAGGTATTAAGGCTGGCGGCGATGGAGAATGGGCGGCGTTTGTCTAGCGCCACTCGCTCGAATAAGAAAGAAGATAGGTGGGTGATTGACGTGAGATGATGATGATGAAATGATGTGAGGAAGCGGACAAAGTTTTTACCACTAGAGAACGAGAGGAACCGAGAGAAAAGCCGAACAGAAATGCGAACTCGAGTAGTGCTCAGCCCCAGTGATAAATACTTGCCATCCCAGAGGCAAGTTACAGTAAAAAGCCGGGCATACCGTATGGCAGTAGCAATTTCAATAGACCTCGGGTTACTGTAATAGGTTAGGCACGGCGAGGTCAGGTCAGGTACCCTTGGCCGCGAGTCTATGTAAAGAAGACACCGACTGATTGAGAACTGAGAATACAGTGCAGCACACGCACAGTGTTCTTCAGATCAGGACATGTGTATTCTAGTTGATTCGCTCTAAGTTAGCACGTTGTCCAGCGGAGAGCAAGGACGGCGAGGAACACGATAGGATCGGGAGGGGGGGTAATTGGGAATTGAGAATTTTTTTACGTAGAGGTCTCCCCACTAGCAGCCTTCATTCGTTCAAGGTTTCCTCTGCTGCTTGCCTTCGCGACTCCCACAGCGGCGATAGACGACTTGCTGACTTCTTTTTTCTTTCTCTCTTATAATCTTACCTTGTCGCTCTTTCGTCTTTATATTATTCTTTTTAATGGACGCCGCTCAGCTCTCCCGCTGGACTCGCTTCGCCAGCAAAGGCGGTATTGGCAAGTGCATTGCTCTCCAGGACTGCGTCGCAAGAGAACCCGATGATCTCATGTTTCTAAAAGTGAATCTATCTCTGCCTCTTCTGCATTCAATTGTGCCCTAACATGCTCCCAATTTTCCCTATAGGACGATGAAATCACGGTCTTGATGCAACTCCCCGACGAGGACGGCATCTACCTCGTACGTTTCCTCGCTACTCTGACTATACAAACCCTTTACATCTTCTTTCGTTATAGGGTTATTGTGAAGGCGTTGTTGGTCGTTTTGCAGCCGCTTACGTCCAGTTCAATGGCAAACTCAAAACCCCTGTTATCACCAAACGCTCGTCTTTCCTCTCCAAGTCACCGCGACCGCGCTCCTTAACCCCGTCTCGCAAGCGACCACCATCTCAGGGCTCTGCTCCTTCTATTTCTCGCGCCCCATCTCGTGCAGAAGACCCTTCCGCGGTCCCGCGGTCCGCGTCCCCAACGTCCACCGTCCCGAATCACCTCTCCCCCGATTCCCAGCAATCACCCATTCGCACAGAGCCGTCTCATCATGAATCCCTTGTCACATCCTCGACGAGCTATTCCTCTTCGTCGTCATCCCAGGATTCACCCTTCCCGCCAACACCGTCCGACTCTTATGCAGAGCCCCTCGCTAAGGATAAGACCGTCCCATCCATCGTACCGGACCTGGACCCGTTGCACGTCCCGGAAAATGACCAGGCCCCCATACGTGTCATTCCTCTCTCGTCTCCACAACAGGAGCCAGCGCCGGGCGGTCCACGTCCATCCGGTTCGTATTCGGTTCCGACGGTTGATCCTTTGGACACCGCGCGGCTAAATTCGCAGCCCTCGGTCTCGCCTCATATACCTCCGCTTTCGCCGTCCAAAATAAAACCAAGCCTGACGGCTGGGCCTCGCATCGGTGCTAATGATGCCACAAGCGATCGCATGTCACGCGTTTCTGCTGCCATGTCCGATGGCGTTGCCGACATCGGGTTGTCCATGCTTCAAGGTTTTGGTATTGCTGATGACGACGACGACGACGGTGGTGATGACGATGGTGACGAAGATGAGGACGGGGACGGGGACGACAAGTATGAGCGCACATCTCTCGAGGAGGCGGTTGACGGTTTCCCCGCACCCCCAACCCAGATCCCTACGGCTAGTCAAGCCACGCCGTTGGTGTTGGATGTCCTCCGACCCCCATCGACACTCTCCGAGTATAGCGAAGACGGGGACGGTGCGTCGTTTTACGACAACTATCGCTACTCGCGCCTGTCGATTTCTTCAAAAATGTCCAAGTCGTCTGCACACACACTTGCGACCGTCCCGCCTCCCGTTCCAACATCGCACCCACCATCCGTTCGCCATTCACTAGAGTCGCTACCCTCCATGCCAACATCCCCCTTGACGAATGAGCCCATGCCTTCCTCACCATCGTCACAGGGAATAATCTCGCCTCCCGCGCGACTGCAGACGCGGACTATCCCACCACCTCTTACCCTAGGAAGCAATGCGAGTCCCTCAATTGCTACGACCGCTTCGCCATTGCTTCACACTAACTTTACTTCGCCGCTATCCTCGCCTCCAACGGGAACAACAATTCGCTCGCCTATGAGCCCTGTCTTCGACTTCCGTGGAGGTGGCAGTGGTGCAGCGTCCGCTTTGCGCCTAAAAATTGAATCGGACCGTGCCAGAAGTAGCCCGCTCTCAAGTCCCCTGCCCTCAGCGTCGTCTCAGGAGCGCACGTTCGAACAGTCGCAGAGCATCGTCATTGTAGGTAAGGATGAAGATGGCGTTCCGTCACCCCGCGCAGCGCAACCTCGAACGCCGACATCTCCTGCCGTTTCAACGGCGACCTCTTCAGATGTGACGCTAGAAAAGAAGCGCGGCGTCCCCCCGCCGCTCGTCGTAATGAACCAGGCCCCGCCGCCACCATATACCGCCACGTCCCCGCTCACGTCCAGTCCACTAGTTGCACTCGCTTCTCCAACATACAGTCCGATGCCGTCGCCTGTCATCCCGCGCATATCCCCACAGCCGCCGGCGGAGGCGGGTCCTAGTGAATCGCGCAAAAGCCTCTTCCTTCCCCATCCGAATGCCCCTAAGCCTAGCGTCACCTCCCAGGGGCCATTATACTGGCGTTCGATGCCGCCCGTCCCATCTCCGCCTTCGAATGGGCTGATTCAAACGTTGCGCAGGGCTTCCCATATGCGCGTTGGACTTACCGGACTTCCACAGTTCAGTACCATCTACGGATCGACCACGCACGATCTTTCGATGTCTGTAGGTCCCGTGCCGATATTTTTTTCCACCGATCCACCGATCGATGTTCCTGCGAACCGAATGCGTGTGGCCAACTCACCAGCCGCGCCACTTTTGAGTACCTCGTCTTCTCAGGGGAGGCTGCAGCCGCCAGCCGAACGCCACGCGTCGACTTCCAACCTGAATGCTATTCCACGGACCAACTTTGTCCCAAAAGCCGCCAGCGCACGCCCTCGCTCGCGTTCTTTCTCTGGCTTCGACTCTCCTATAGTCCCCGGAGTGCAGCCACAGAAGCAGAGGTCCGTGTTCCTTTTCCTCCCCCTGCTCTATCAACGCTGAATCAGAATTGTTCGTTTCGCAGTCGAGATGAGGCCAGTGTGGCACACGTGGCGCGTCCATCAAGCGCGAACTCTGAATCGAGCCCCCGCCCCAACTCGTTGGCTGCACGCGCAGCCGCCCACACCACCCGCATCCACCAGGCACGACAGTATACCCCATCGCCATTGGCTCTCACCAAAGCAACAGCCAGTCAGGGTCAGGGCCAGGGTTCGAATTCCGGTCCTGGCTCGTTGCCCCCTGCGGCTAGTTTTCCCCCCTCGCCGTCCCGCACTAGGTCATCTCCGATATCGCCGACGACTCTGCGCCACACGCTGAAGCCTGTGAAGAGCGAGCCAGCGTTCCGAGCCAGCCAGTCAAAGTCACCTGCACCCGATCGTGATGCCGAAGCGCCCACGAGCCCTACGACGCTCAAGGGCATCACACCACCGTCGATACAGATATCTGCTCAGGAGAGTCGAGCGTCCCTGGAAACCCGACAACAGTCCGGGGCTAAAACTTCGATGGATGTCGAGGGCTCGCATCTGGGGGACTCGCGCTCTCAGATGCAATTGACCTCACCCCCACCAGCCGCACCCTTGTCCTTGTCCCGCCTCGGCCTCTGGCTCGTCGCTGGCTAGAAACACCTCCCTTCGGTCGAAAATTTCTCTCTCTGCGCTCCGGTCCAAATCCCTACGCGAGCAGGATGACGGCTTGCGCGAAGGTGAGACCGTGCAGGTGATGGACACGGACTTTGAGCTCGTCCGACCTGCGCTCTCACGCCCACGCGTAAGCGAGGATTCGTCCGCGAACGGCAAGAGCTCCGGGAGCGAGGGCCGCCCGTCATTTCTCCGCATCGACAGCCCCGCTACGTCCCTAACATCGGGCGGTGCGTCCGACACGCGCTCGCCGGTCAGCACCTCCGCATCGATAGTACCACCACCATCACCTGGCGCGACGACGCTAACGACAGTAATCCCAGCCGCCACTGTGGAGGCACACCGCGCGCTCGAGCTCAAGTGGGTCGCAGTGATGGCGGTGACGCCCTCGGCGGTTGCGCGGAAGAACAAGAAGATCCGTCGTTTATTGCAGGAGGGTGTGCCCGCGTCGGTGAGGTACCAGGTGTGGGCACACCTCGCCGACAGCCGCGCGAAGCGCATCGAGGGACTCTATTCGCAGCTTGGTGAGCGGGGGCGCGTCCCCGCGTTCGCTGATATCCAGCGTGACGCGCAGGATTGCTTTGCTGGCGACAAGCGGCTCGCCCAGCCGAACGGCCCGCTGGTCTCCCTCTTGCAGTCGTACCTGACCATGGTGCCGGACATTCGGTATTCCAAGGGTGCGTGACGCACCGTGCGTTATGTGTCGGTGCCTATAAGCTGATCTTTTGTTGTCGACGCAGGTTTGGCGTTCATAGCTGGGCAGCTGTTGCTGCAGTCACCCGAGGAGGACGCGTTTTGGATCTTCATATCACTAATGGACACGCATCTCCGACCGTACTTTTCCTCCAACTCGGTACAGCTGGACATCGACGCGTCGCTGTTCGCAAAGGCTGTGGAGTCCTGTCGATCCCCAGGTCGCGAAGAAGCTGTTCGTCGACATGGGCATCGCGCCCATCCGCGTCTGTCGACCGTGGTCAGCAGCTTCTCTTTATGATCCAGTATATCTGGGTTCCCTGACGTTTTCCAGGTTCACCTCGCTCTTCGTCGAGGCGCTTCCTACGGAGTATTTTCAGAGAGTGTGGGATATTTTCCTGAGCGAAGGTGCGCAACCAACCCCGCATACCCCGCGCACTTTCTCACACTACTAAATAACGCAGGCGTGGTTTTCCTCTTCCGCATCGGGCTCGCACTCGTGACATGCTGCCATCGCACGCTGCGCGACATCCGCACCGAGGCGGACGCGCTCGCCGTCCTCGCGCGCCCACCGCCCTTCCTCCTCTCGTCCTCGCCCAGCGCGCTCATCGAGCTCTCAAGCTCGTTCCGCATCAAGGACGACGACATCCGCAAGCAGCGCGTCAAGCTCGAGGCGCAAGGTCAAGCGCCAGACGCAGACGCGTCTCTCGAATGCCGTGCGGCACGGGAGCCGCGGCGGCTCCGGGAATGGGCTTGCTGCGATGGCCATCACGTTACCCAGCAAAAGTTGATCATGTCCTGTGCGCCTTTTTTGTTGTTTTTTTGTCTTGGGGTGGTCATTCTCGTGTTCTTTATCTAAGTTATCTCCCCCGCGTTTTTTTTTTGTTCTCTTATATTTTTATGTCCTTTATGTTATGAATCCCATGTCACCTCCATGTTACCCCAACTTTCCCCCCTCCCTATCCTTTTCCTGGTATATATACATATATACGCGCATATCGTTTCTTGTCGACATGACACACAGTACGTACTGTACATACTGACAGCATCATCATCACAATCATCATCATAATTTTGGCTTGGACAATCTTTTTTTTTTTTGTGGATTCGTGTAGTCCAGGAATATAACCTCTTCCCAAAGAATATTACCACGACGCTCTGGTATAGTCTGTTGAGCCAAGATGTAAACTCGGAAAGCACGGTCGCTTCGTCATGAGGGTCGCTGTCGATATCAGCCCCCAGTCACAGATGGCTCAGATACCTCCTCAGAAGACTGTTGATGGAACTTGACAGAGTCTCCAGAAATCTCGAGCTATAACCAAAAAAAAAACAGAACGTGCACTCTTTGTGAGCCTGAGTTTCCAGGTTTCTAGGTTTTCGGAAACCTGAAAGAATCAATGAAAACCCCGAAACTTACTTAACGTCGTCACTGGGAAAGGATAAATTTCGAGATGACCATGTTTCCAAGGTTTTCAGACGTTCTTTGGGGGTTTTCTTTTTTTTTGGATCCATTTATATCCCGGCTGGTAGGTTCTTTGAGGTTTCTAAGGTTGAGAAACCTCTGGAAACTGTCGACTTCCTGATGCCTTCCCTCTACACCGGATCACTGACTTGGAGTCTTGGCCCTCTCAACTCGCCTTTCCCAATAGGGCAATTTTCGCACACCAGTACTGTACCCGATCATGTTGTCGGAGAAGCGCAGCCACTATACTTCGAACAGATAACCATTCAAGTTCAATGATGCAGCGCGAAATTTGTAGCTACTGGCTCAAGGGAAAGTGTACCTTTGGCAAAAAATGTAAGTACTCACACGAAACCCTTTCCGAGTCCGCCATCGGGGACGCTTCACGCTCCGCCACTGCCACCGTCACGGTTCGAATCCCTTCAACGCAAGGTATCTGTCCGAACTTCATCAAAGGCACGTGTAAATTTGGGGATCGATGTCGTATGTCGCACCGTCTAGCGACGGAGACTCAAAGTAAGCAAAATTTTGTCGAGATCTCCAAGTTGATGTTACTTGATCATGTACGCAGCGCCTCCGAGCCCACCTTTTGCTGCGCCCAAGCCATGCAAATTCTTCCCAAAGGGAAGGTGCAACAAGGGAGAAGACTGTCCATTCGGCCACACCGTTTCGAACTTGAACTCGTACACCGTTACCCCCTTTGACGGCCCTGTGCACAGACGAAGGATCAAGCAAAGTCCTACAGTGAGCCAGTGTTCACACGTTTTCGTCAACTCGCATATACTGAAGGACGTCATTAGAATAAAAACCCACCGGCTACATATCAAACCCGTGGAGGCCCTTCAGCGCTACCCACTGAGCGAGACGACGATCTCTCATACGCATTGCGCTTGCAAAATGAATTTGACAACGAAGACCGTGCGCTCTCTGCAGAACGTATCAAACTTTCCCAGACTGCCCAACAAGTGTTCGAGTGCGGAATATGCATGGAGGAGATGCCTGAGGATTCCGTCGCTCGTCTCGATCCTTGTGAACACGCCTTCTGTCGGGAGTGCATGCGCGGATACGTATCTGCTCGCCTCGAGGAGCATAGATTCCCCGTACTATGCCCTACTTGCGCTGCAAGTAAGGGTAAGGGTAAGGATGTCGCCGGCGGTATGTTCTCCTCTCTCCCTCGTCACAATTTTCATGACATAGAATGAATGTTGTAGAGGTTTCACAGACTCTCGCTCAAGACCTCGGCCTCACTGACGAGCAGTTTGACATTTGGGTTGAATTAGAGATGACTCGTTTTCCGTACTTCTGCACTGCCGAAAGTAACTTACGCCTTATCTGCCCGCGTGCTTACTAATCATCGACAGGTGTCAGCGGTCGATGTTCGTAGCGAGAGATGAACACGAAGAAGCAGAAATCATCGAGTGCCCGCTTCCAGACTGCGACTATGCTTGGTGTATGCAATGTCAAAAAACGATCGACTTTAGTGGGCCAGATCATTCTTGCGACGGCGACGGCACATCGGAACTAGATGACTTGGTGAAGCAGGAAGGATGGAAGTATTGCCCATGTACGCCCGTTCTTACTTGTTGTCACCATCATCGACCTTGCTCCTCTTTCTTTCTAGCGTGCAAGACACCGATTCAGAAAGTGCCGGGATGCAATCACATGGCGGTACGTTTCTACTGTGATTTGGCGTTTATTCGGCAACTAGTTGAACCCTCGCCTCGCCCGTAGTGTATGACCCCTGCATGCAACACGTGAGCGCTAGTTAGACCACGTTCTTGATCGGGTCTCTGATGCAGAATTTTTGCTAGCCACTTCTGCTACCACTGTGGCGACCTAATCGTGAAGTCAGCCCTGCGCCAGGAGATTAATGAGGCGATGTTTAGCCACTTTAGGTCAAAATGTTCGCTCTTCGAGGTGCCCGGCGAGTAGGCCACCAACTATTCAAGCACCCGGAATGTATATTGTCAGTGAAACGACCGGGTTCCTTCATAACATTCCGCCACTCTTGCGGAAGATGCATAGACCTTTGCTACCGAGTAACGCGCCCCGCCCATGACGGCGATATGTATCTGCTACGATTCCGATTCCGTATTTTGTACCCTACCCAAGCAGCCAGTTGTCCTCACATGCAGAGATCACATACGTTTCCCGTAAGTTACTTCAAATACAAGCGTTTCAATTTGGTCTCATTTTCAAATTTCCGGGAATCAAGCATCATCTGGGCTATTTCTTCACGTTGACCATGTACGTGTTGGTTATGGATAGTTTCGGGAGCTCGGAACCAGCGCGCGAGGCGAACTGAATAGAACGGATATGTCTCAGGATCGCACGTGTAAGAGCGATGTCAGAAGTGCTAACTTACATACAGTCGACTCCATCTTATCCGATACCTAGTACTTTTTGAGATTTTACGACTACTCTCTCGACTTATACATCTCAAATCGAGCCCTGAACCTATCCCCACATGACAAAATTGGGATGTGGAAAACGAAGAAGTTATGAGGATATATGGGTTTTAGGGTTTTCGGATAAGAGGGTGTCGACTGTACCGTGACATCGCCCATTACGTACAAGCCCTGCCACCCCCCTTAACAGATAACTCAAGTTCAATGGTGCAGCGTAAAACCTGTAGCTACTGGCTCAAGGGAAGGTGTACCTTTGGCCAAAAATGTAGGAATTCACATGATATCCCTTCCGAGTCCGCCATAAGGCCCGACGCTTCACGCGCTTCACGCTCCGCCACCGCTGCCGCCACGGTTCGAATCCCCGCAACGCAGCACGGCGATACCTGTCCATACTTCGTCAAAGGCACGTGTAAATTTGGGGATCGATGTCGTTGGTCGCACCGTCTAGCGACGGAGGCGCAAAGTAAGCAAAATGACGGTCATCATGTCGAGATCTCCAAGTTGATGTTGTATGCAGCGCCTCCGAGTCGACCTGTTGCTGTGCCAAAGCCATGCAAATTCTTCCCAAAGGGAAGATGCAACAAGGGAGAAGACTGTCCTTTCGGCCACACCGCTTCGAACTTGGTCATGTTAAATTCCGTAAACACCCTTCACCGTCCTATGCCTATTCACAGACCAAGCATCGAACAGAGTCCTACGGTGAGCCAGTGTTCACATGTTTTCGTCTAACTCACATATACTGAAGTCAGCTGCGGACGTTATTAGAATAAACACCCACCGGCTACATATCAAACCCGTGGAGGCCCATCTGCGCCACCCTTTGAGCGAGATGACGGTCTCACATACGCAATGCGCTTGCAAAATGAACTTGACAACGAACTCCGCGCGCTCTCCACAGCACGTATTAAGTTGAACAAACACCCACCGGCTACATATCAAACCCGTGGAGGCCCATCGGCGCCGCCCTTTGAGCGAGATGACAATCTCTCATACGCAATGCGCTTGCAAAATGAATTTGACAACGAATTTCGCGCCCCCCCCACAGCACGTATCAAGCTTCCCAAGATTGTCCAACAAGTGTTCGAGTGCGGGGTATGCATGGAAAAGATGCCCGAGGACTCTGTCGCTCGTCTCGATCCTTGTGAACACGCCTTCTGTCGGGAGTGCATGCGCGGATACGTATCTACTCGCCTCGAGGAGCGTAGATTCCCTATACTCTGCCCTACTTGCACTGCAGGTAAGGGTAAGGGTAAAGGTGCCACCGGCGGTACGCAGATGTTCCCCTCTCCCTCGTCTCAATTCTCATGGCACAGAGTGAATGTTGTAGAGGTTTCACAGACCCTCGCACAACGCCTCGGCCTCACTGACGAGCAGTTCAATATTTGGAGTGAACTGGAGATGTCCTCATTTTCCGTGCTTTTGCACTGCCGAAAGTAACTTACGCCCGTAGTTTCTACCCGCGTGCTTACTAATCATCGAGACAGGTGTCAGCGGTCGATGTTCGTAGCGAGAGATGAGTACGAAGAAGCAGAAATCGTCGAGTGCCCGCTTCCAGACTGCGACTATTCTTGGTGCATGCAATGTCAAAAAACGATCGACTTTTATGGAGCAGATCATTCTTGCGACGGCAATGGCACATCAGAATTAGATGACTTGGTGAAGCAGCAAGGATGGAAGTATTGCCCATGTACGCCCGTTCTCGCTTGTCGTTACTATCATCAACTTTTTTCCTTCTCCTTTCTAGCGTGCAAGACACCAATTCAGAAAGTGTCGGGATGCAATCACATGACGGTACGTTTCTGCTGTGATTTAGCGTTTATTGAAAATTAATTGAACCCTCTCTCGCCCATAGTGTACCTCCGCATGCAACACGTGAGTAATAGTTACACTGCGTTCTTGATCGAGTCTGATGCAGAATTTTTGCTAGACACTTCTGCTACCACTGTGGCGACCTAATCGTGAAGTCGTCCCTGCGCCAGGAGATTAATGAGGCGGTGTCTAGCCACTTTAGGACAAAATGTTCGCTCTTCGAGGTGCCCGGCGAGGATATTCGAGTTGTCATTGAACCGACCGAACCGACCGGGGTCCTTCGTAACATTACACCATTCTTGTGGAGGATGTTTGGTTGGCCGTTTGCCAACGCGTAACGCCCCTCGTGACGGCGATATGTATCAACTACACGACACCGTCTCCGTATTTCGTATCCTACCCAAGCAGCCAGTTATCGTTTGCTGTCATCGCACGCAGAGGTGGTCACCTACGTTCTCCCTGTAACATACCTCAAATACAGTCTTCCATTGCTTTCTGGACTACTCAACTCTTTTTGACCTTCGAGAACTACTTGTAATGGATGATCAGTCAATTTAAGTAGACAACCATGGGGCCGGACATCCAGTATTCCAAGGGTATGTGGCGCATCGTGCGTTATGTTTCAGTGCACGTAGCTTGCACGGCCGAAAGTAACTTACTCCCGTAGTAAGTTATCTGCCCGCATGCTTATTGCTATAATCATCGTCAGGTGTCAGCGGTCGATGTTCGTAGCGAGAGATGAACACGAAGAAGCAGAAATCGTCGAGTGTCCGCTCCCGGACTGCGACCATACTTGGTGCAAGCAGTGTCAACAAACGTTCCGCTTTGGTGGGCCAAAGCACTCTTGCGATGGCACATTGGAACTAGATGACTTGGTAAAACAACAAGGATGGAAGTATTGCCCATGTACGCCCGTTCTCGCTTGTTGTTACCATCATCGACTTTACTCCTCTTTCGTTCTAGCGTGCAAGACTCTGATTCAGAAAGTGTCGGGATGCAATCACCTTGGCAATCACATGACGGTACGTTTCTATTGTGATTTGGCGTTTATCCGACAGTTAGCTGGACCCTCGCCCGCAGTGTATGACCCCGGCATGCAACACGTGAGCGCTAGTCACACCACATTTTTGATCAGGTCTTTGATGCAGAACTTTTGGCCAGACATTTCTGCTACCTCTGTGGCGGTCTAATCGTGAAGTCGGCTCGGTGCCAGGGGATTAGAGAGGCGGTGTCTAGCCACTTCAAGTCCAAATGTACGCTCCTCGAAGTGTCCGGCGAGTAAGCCATCGACGATTCAAATATCTGGAATGTGTATTGTCATTGAAACGAGTGGGTTCCTTCATAACATTCCATCGTTCTTGCGAAGGGTGCTTAGACCTTTGCTACTGAGTAACGCGCCCCGTCCCGTGATGGGGATATGTAGCAGCTACGTGATTTCGTCTCCGTATTTGTATCCTACCCAAGCAGCCAGTCATCATTTGTTGTCCTCCCATGCAGAGGTCATCCACGTTCCCCCTGTAGCGTACTTCAATTACAGAATTTCAAAGTGGGTCTCATTTCCAAATTTCCGGGGATCGTTATTTCTTCCAGTCCCTCATCGACCATGTATGGTCCCCTTGATGCACACAGAAGTTGCTCCAGGCTGATCTTCTGCGTGAGTGCATAGTACGCGTTTGACCTTGCGTTTGACCGTAAAGGTTACACACCCACCGGGAAGCCGCACTTACCATCAGTTACTTCGCTTAAATTTCGGGAGGTTTGATCTGGTCTGGTGGTCGAACCAGAAATCACTGCAGTTATTTACGGCAACGTAGTCAGCTAACGTTGTACGGGCTTCAGTCAGAAATTCGCTACCGGTGTTGTACTAGTAGTAATTCTAAGGATGGGACGTCAAAGAGCGGACCGGTCCGTGGGAAACGATGCGACGCCCTAGGATCACCCATTGTCCTGCAGGCATGCCTGCAGGTTGATTCCTTGGTTGGTCCCATTACAAGCTCAACTGCCCAGCTTCGAACAGACAGTTATCCATCAGCTCAAGTTCAATGATGCAGCGCAAATTGGTACCTTGCAAGTTCTGGCTCCAAGGGAAGTGCACCTTCGGCGACAAATGTAAGAATTCACACGCCGCTATCGGGCCCGACGCTTCACGCTCCGCCACCGCCGCCATCACGGTTCCAATCCCCGCGACGCAGCAACGCGCAGGTACTTGCCCATACTTCAGCAAAGGGACATGTAGGTTTGGGGACCAATGCCGTCTGTCGCACCGTCTTGCTCCAGAGACGCAAAGTAAGCAAAATGGCAGTCATTTGGTCGAAATTTTCATGCTGATGTTTTCAGCGCTTCTTCCTGGCGCTGCGCCAAAGCCATTCGGCCCATGCAAATTTTTCGTGCAGGGAAGATGCAGCAGAGAAGACTGTCCTTTTGACCACAACCTTTTGAACACCGTAAACACCTTTCCCGGTCCTGTGCGGACCATTGCTGTGCGTATTCTCTGCAAAAGTATTGCTACTTTCTGGGCTGACGGCGTGTATATTCACAGGAACCCGATGTCCCATCACCCGGACAACCCTCATCCAAATCTACGTGTCGATTTTATAGGCAGGGCCAATGTACTCGGCCAGAATGTCCTTATCTACACGAAATAAACAGCTCAAGTGAAGAGGATGGGCAATCGCATTCCCTTTTTGGGCCCCAGCGCTGGCAGCGCGGACGAAACATCGAACAGAGACTTACGGTGAGCTAGTATTTACATGTTTTCATCTAACTTGCATATACTGAAGTCAGCTTGGCGGACGTCATCAGACTATTGATGCTAGTGCCACCAACGAAAATCCAATTCTCCCCGCCGTAGCTGAGGATGACTCTGATGACTCTGACAACCATAGTTCACCCGACGAAACCCCCGTCATTCGAAACTATTCTGGCTCTGAAGTTCATTTTGGGGTGGGAGCGATCATCCAGAAACTCATAACACCATTCGAATCTCGGACTGTTGTGGTGTCCAATGTCCCTGCCGATGCAACTCGCATGGCCTTCATTGAACTTGCCGAATCCTTTGGCGATATTAAGAGCCTCACCTGTGATGGGACATCAGCTAGGATTGAATATATGGACGTTTCCCATGCAGCGTATGCGGTTGAAGGCCTCAGTGATCACGATATTGGACCGCTTACGCTATCTGCCCGGTTTGACTTGAGGGCCGTAGCGGCCGGCCCGGCGACTTTGCGAAGCACAAAGGTCAAAGTCTCCTGGTACTCTCCGAGCACGGTGGCATGGGTGGGTCTAATCAGTACTGAATATGTTCGGACGGTTTATTCATGACCCCTTCTCAGGCACACTATGCGAGCCTATCCAAGGCGAAAAGCGAAGCGATGCGTCTCAACGGGACGACCTTCAAAGGGCGTAAAATCCATGCTAAATTTCAAACGCCTTCGTTGCGTCAGACCACATCCTTCACAGTCGTCCTCGAGGGACTACCGTCTCTACTCCCCTCCGACCCAGCCCGACTTAAAGCTCTTTCACGTGCGGACCACGTCGCAATCGGCGAACCCACCTACATCAAACAGGTCGCCGTCGATCGTATTCGCGATCTGCTCACAGGCCATGGACACCTCGACTCCTTTGATGTCATGCCTACGTCCCAGGCAAATACGAAGATGACGGCCTGGGTCCAGTTTGTTGCGGCGGAGGACGCTGCTGGAGCTGTGGATAAGCTACACAATTCCCGTCAATACTTCCTTCGAAATGGTCCATTGTGGTTGGAACAGATACACGCCGTCAGATACCTTCTTCCCCGCGCTCAATTCACCGCTCTACGCTCAATTATCGAGCGATTGGGTGCTACGACGGACGGATGTTGTCAACTTCGATACTACGAACATGGAGAAGGCGGCACGCCGGTCGATCCCGTTTGCGTTCGCATCTATGGCCCCGATGCGAAGTCTCTGACATGGACGAAGCGGGCACTGGAGAAAGCTATTCAGGGTCGGCGCTTGACGGACTCAGAGGGGGCGGTAGTGTGGCATGACCTTTTCACCACCGCGAAAGGAAAAGATCTCGTAGACGAAGTTCAGGGGCAAACCAGCGCTTTCATCAAATGCGATCCCCGACTACGAGAAGCTCGCATTTGCGGTGAAGAGCAGAGCATTGAGAGCGCAACAAAGCAGTTTTTGGCGAAGGTCAAGGAGTTCTCATCTCAAGAGCGAGTCATCGAGGTGCAGAAGAATTGGTTGAAGCCCTTGCTGAGCGGCGGTTTACGGGCAATCCAGGAGGACTTCGGAGAAGGGGCCGGGACTCTACTTTTCGACATTGTCGCTCGAACAATCAGTGTCAGAGGAGATGACCATACCGTGATGAGTGTCCGCCGTGCCATTGACCGTCTAGTAGCCAAACAAGTTTCGAATAGCGAAGCTAACAGTGACACGGAAGAGGTTTGTCCGGTGTGCTTTTGCGAAACGAGCGATTCCGAGTCCATCGCTCTGCCTTGCGGCCACGTCTATGACACCGACTGCCTCCGTCACCTTCTGAAAGCTAGCATCGATACCACCTTTTTCGACTCATTGTCATGCGTGATGAAGGAGGACGACGGCAAACCATGTTCGACACTGATCCCGTTATCGATCATTCGAGACATCCTCTCACCAGATGAGGAATCCCGACTCTTCGACACCACCTTTCGCTCATATGTCAACTCTCGTCCTCACGATTTTCATTACTGTCCCACAGTGGACTGCCCGACCATCTACCGTCCGGGACGGGAAGGCACTGTCTTGCTCTGCCCCTCCTGCCTCGAACGCATCTGTCCAAATTGTCACGCCGAATACCATGAAGGTCTCACCTGCAAGGAGTTCAAGAGCGGTATCTCGGAGAATACGGAGTTGTTTAATGCTTGGAAGGCGGCGAACGGCGTCAAATCTTGCCCTGGCTGTGATGCCGATATTCAGAAGAACGGAGGCTGTAACCATATACGATGCACAGTGTGTAAGATACACATTTGCTGGGTTTGTATGAAGACGTTCAAGGACGACGGTGATGACGAAGGCGTCTATCCACATATGCAGGTTGCTCATGGAGGGTATGGGGTCTAGACAAGGTGAGTGTAGTCTCGATTGAGTATGAAGAGGAAAAGACCTTCTACCTGTTTCTACTGGACATGGCCTTCGCGCATAAGAACTCCGAACCCGATTGTCCCGATTGCTACAGTATGGCACATGTCAGTACATACCTGACCTGCTGCAATTTAGTTTGACCCGGGCGTGCGCGCATATATCATTGGCAGTAATAGCTAGGATTTGAAAGGAGTCCAATGAGTATGAAGGACTCAGAACAGAACCCTCGTTATTGGGTTTAAGTTGGGGCCAAGATTCGAAGTCGGCGTTCATCGATTCATGTCTCGCACGCAGAAATGGCTCAGGGGCATCATTGTACGCTCCTCCCCAATTGCACATTGCACTCGCGATGGACCTCGTGACTCTGGATCGCCTACAACCCCTTGGGGCACTGTCAGCGCGATTTCGCCAAGGTACCCCTGTCCGCGCAGAGCAGCGTGAAGGAGAGCCGCAGCCATCTCACAGGTCCATCCACAACTTGTATGTACATTGTTATGAGTCTATAGGGGCACCATTGGCCCCATTTTTGCGGATGTGATGTCGGAGTCCACACTGGCTCGTCCCTAGTATACATACCCTTCTCATCGACTCGGAGGTCATCCAAATTCTCGCCAACCGCCGCCACCCACCCACACACCATTGATGTCCCGCATAACCACCTCTCAACACATCGATCGCCAAGTCGCAGTGCTTTCGGGGCAGATCCACATCCTCCAACGTCGGGAATCCGAACTTCGAGCTCTCCTCGACAAGCTTGCCCTAGAAAAACACGCGCTTGAGACCGAGCGCGATCAACTCGAGACGGGCACCATCCCCTTTCACTGGCTCCCACCCGAACTCCTCATCCACATCTTCGTACTTGCCACCTATAACCCCCTCGATCCCGCCCAGTCACGACTGGACGCAGCTCCTTTAAGCATCTCGCACGTATGTCGGAGATGGCGGGAAATCGCGCTCTCCACGCCTGTTCTCTGGCGACGTGTGGTCCTTACTCCTTTGGACATCTCCCTCCGGCACCCTGCGAGCCCTGCCACCCTCACCTTTCTCGAAAGATTGGAGGGTATTCATGCAGAGGTCTTTTACGTCTTACCATCGAACGTGGTGTCGTTCGCACCGCCACACCTACAACCACGTCACAACGCGGAGCAAAGGCGACCACTAGTAGGGTTTGTCCTCGAAACGTCCACATCACTTACACTTCGTTCCCTTTACATACACGGAGATTACGATATCATTTCAAGTGCCCTATCTTACCTCCACAAACATGATGCCCCTGGCTTTGCGTCCCTTGAATCCCTCGAGCTCGCGCTCGTACGTTCCAACGCCGGACAGCTGTACGATGGTTTGCGGTTGAGCGACCCTGAACATCTGTACTGCAACCCCTGGCGCACGCACCGCTTCCCGACCCTGCATACCCTGACCCTTCGCGACGTCCCCCTTCCATGCGTGGCGCTGGGGCAATTGCCTGCCCTACGTGATCTCACCGTCACCCTCGATCCCCTCTCTGGCCGCCTCGAGCCCCTACGTCTCCCTTTTTTCGTTCGACTGTTGGCTTGTACCCCGCACATCGAGCGGCTTGCGCTCCTGTGCGCTGGGCCCGTGTTCTCTGCGCCCCTCGAAACGAACCCGCAAGCTGTTCGCCCTTGGGAGGACAACCCGGGTTGGCGTGCCGATGGCCCCGGCGCTCTCCCACCAGTCCCGCTTGAGAATCTTCGCGAGCTTGAGTGGACTGACGTCCATCCAAGGACGTTGCACCTGTTTCTCATGCACTTCCTGGCCCCGCAACTGGAGGTAATGGATATTGCATTCGCCAGCGCGAGCAAATGCAAAAAGCTTGCCACTTTTCTCCACCCCTCTTCAGACACGGACGTTGTGTTAGGGCAACCGGTTCTCGAACTATCGAACTTTAAAGCTCTCTATATCGACTGCTCGTCGGCCGACGACCTGCGCACACCATTCCTGCGATTTTTCTTTCCAATACTCGAGACTTTGTCCCTGTCCAACAGGAACATGTCCCTACGTTGGGCTGGTACACAATCTGTCGAAGACGAGTCGAACAGCCTGCCCCAGCTACCTCGTCTAGAGAGCATATTTCGCGACCCACGCATGCCGCGTCTGATACACCTCTCACTCTCTGGGTTCGCTATCCCTTCCGACCAAGTATCTTCACTGCTCGGGTACATGCCGTCTATGCAGCGCCTCGAGTGCAACTTCATTCCCAGCATCACCGCGGTTATTGACACGCTCGCTACAGCACGTTTACCGGGATTGCGCATATGTCCCCTACTTGCGTCACATTCAACTCTGTTATTGCGACGGCGTCGAGCCTGTCATGCTGTCTAGACTCGTCCGGCTACGGAACGGCTTTGAATCCGAGGATGGTCACACCTCACGTGGGGGCGCCACCCCAAAACGCCCAGTCAAGCGACTGCCAAAAGGTCCCCACACGACCGCTGCAGGTCAATCACCCTGGCTACCTACCGAAGAGCGGTCCGCCGCGAGGATTGAGCAGGTGTCCTTGGAAGGATGTCTCCCGATTACCAAGGAAGAGGCATTATCTTTGGGACAGTGGAGAGTCGAAGTCGATTGGACCCCACCCCGCAGCGCGGCAGATGATTAGATAGAATAAGAAATGGATGAGTAGAGCTAGCCATAGTCATGATTACATGTTCGTCGTATTGCGATTACTGAAGTTTACAGTCTTACAGTAGCATTGACATCCCTAATTAATTCATCGACGCCCACCCAGTCAGCATATTCCGGCATGCCTTGTGCAAAATGCCTGACAGGCTAGCATCATCTGCTTGGCGCATCGCTGCGCGCTCACCCTCCCGGTGCCAGTCGCGAGCCCTGTCATCAATATTCGCTCGATCTTTTTCCCACCAGTATTTCCAGCAATGCCAGGCTCACGATTCCATCGCGTGACTTGGACCAGCAAGTTCCACATCACGTTATAGATGAGGTCCTGGTGCCACCGAACATCGACGGGATAGCGCATTGTCGGCATGACTGCGATGCTGGACGCCCCAAATCTGTTTCCGTTCATCCCTGCCAAATCTTCTGGAAGCGAGGTGATGAGGCACGACCCTGGGGGTAGGTAGCCATGCGATTGTATGTGCAAAGCCCGTTGTACCTGTCGTGTAAGCGTGTTCATGCCGTCTGCACCCGGGGCGAACGCGAGGGATAGTGCGAGGTCATATCTGTCCCACATCGATGGGAGAAAAGGGGGAGATGAAGGTCTAGGGGGCCCACCCGCCATCCATGATGCCGAATGAATTAGCCGGAGAAACGATGCAGTCACATTGTAGCTGATCAGCTAGAAGACCGGACAATGTGCCCTCGAGCACGGTGAAACGCGTTTGTAACTCGGGTGGAAGTGTGCTGATAGCCCGTCTCCACGCTTGACAGAGTGACACCTTGGAAACAGGAGTTGTCACAGCGGCATGAGGTGGAGGGGCAATGAGGATGAAGTGTGGCAGTTCTGACATGTGGTCCGGTCAGCTCCAGCCTCAGGCCATCGATCATCTCGATCGAGGATGACGGCGCTTAAACAATACATAGCGGCACGACTCTTAAAATACACTTCTCATAGTATTAGTATTACGCGTCATGAACTGGCCGTAGTAGAGAATCTGGGTGTGAACTCGTCTCGACCCCTGCTAGCTTCGAGATGTATCCTACGCCGTGGATATGATATTGCTCGCCAACAAGCTCCTTGGTCGCGAGCATTAAACGGTCGAAACGTGTCACGATACCAAACGACGTTGACACTCCAACGCAAAAACACCTGGAAAGCACGCTCTAGCTCGGACAAGATACAGGTAAATAGCTGGAGTGTGTGCTTACATATACTGCTCGTTCTCGAGAACGTCGATTGACATGGTACGTGGCAGGCCGTAGTCATCGTCTGCTTCATTTCGGATTACGTTTAATCCATGATGATAGTACATGAAACGATCAAGCAAAGGGCATGGTGTGACCTGGGGCAGTGGGGTACCGGTGCGAAGGGCAGTAGATATCATACCTGGGGGTAGTTGGATGTCAGTAGCGCATTCGTATCGAGATTGGTTGTTCGTTACTTATGACGGAAAGGACGTCCCCTTGAAAGTCGGGATCTAAAAATCGGGTTCGACGTAGGAATGCTCTGGTCCAGGCCGATTCGAGGTGCTGCACCACCGACATCAGATGCGAGAGAAGGTACGCAATTTCGCTTGAGAGAAACCATGAGCAAAAGATCTTTCGTCCGGCGAATACATGACGCCTACAGCTGAATTTCCAAAATCTTTTGATACCTCTCCGCTGGCCATCGCCCACGCAAGGAAAACTGTGAGATTTTAAGTCGGAAGTGGGAAAATCTTTCGTTAGTCAGGCTCGCCTCGTAGATGATATTTGCGCGTAAAACAATGGAGCGCTTGAGTTTCAGACGAATCGCGACGAGGCTCTGTATAACATGCTGCGGGTTCTCCGCGTGGGAAGAACTGGCATATGATACGACCGAACAGTATACTGAGCCAATCTCTGAAGCAGTCGTCGCGAGGCTCTGCCGCTGATATCCACGAAGTGTGGTAGAAGGAGGGAGGAAGGAGAAAATGCTGCGGAAATTGTGAATTAATCGATGTTTAGGGATAACGATCGAGGCTCACAACGCCGCAGACACCCCCGCACCCACGAGGACAAATCGCCGCTACAAAAAATGCGGTCGTAATCAGAGAAGTAGAGCGCGTGAGACAGAAGCACATACCCAAGCAAGGTTGATTCCGTAGTACAAAAAGCCGCCACCGTCAGAATGCGTATTTTGCCATGAGTAGCCAATCACCTAAAACGTGACGAGGGTAAACAGATTTTGATGAACCGCAAGAGTTGATACACACCAGGGCCGTAGTGGTGAAAAATATCATGTTCGGGACTGGAGGACCTGGCAAGTAAAGCCTCACGTAGAAAAAAAACGGGAATGCAATGGCGCACGCGGCAGCCAGACCGTATGGGTCACCCCTTCCCGCGCCTGTTGATATGTGCCATACGGTAGCACCAGTCAAACCCCCTCCGAACGTACTGACGATTCGGGCTACAAGGCCAAACGTAGTATCGCCGCGAAACCGCGCAAGGGTGAGCTGGCCCATGAATCTACGCGCACGTGAGGCAGGGACAGCGCCGGAGATCAAATAGCTCACATCGCCCAACTAAATTTTTCTCCTGGCGTAGAATACGATCAGCACCTTTAGGAAAAAATTCACCCTCCATGGTACGAGAAACACACCGTAGGCAAGTTTAGCAGATGACTTAACGAAGGCGGGAATACTGAGAAGAGCTGTGCGGTATGCGTGAGCGAAGGCGCTGATTTTCAATTAGAGACCCTGACCAGTGAGAACGCCGGCCTTGATGGCGAAGAGTTGGTTTCCGCGCGATAGGCCACGAAACGCATGGTAAAGGACACTCATAAACGCTTCAAATGAATTACGAGGAGGCAGAGCATCTGGGTCGCGTCGTTGAGCTACCCCAATGTCCATGCAGAGCCCTTCTTTTCCCTGTATTATATCTAAAAACTTAAGTCAGCAACCACGAAATAAATAAATAAAAGTAGCGCGCTGGACGAACTTGGATTTTCGTCGTCCTCACGCTCAAGATTGACGTTGTGATCCCATATACTCCAACGGAAGAAGTTGGAAAGGGACCCCGAGGGGAGCCAGAGCCGTGTCTTTAACCGCTCCTTCTCTAGCCTCGTGACGTACTCGAGCTGAGGAGAGAGCATCAGCGAGAGCTGGAAAAAAAACGGAAACGCCTCTTACGGTACTTATTAAAATAATGGAAAACTCCATAAGATGATACTGATAGGTGTAGGCGTGGAACAGAAAGCGATGGGGTGGAATGTCTCCTCCGGTCATGCACCCTTCGTGCTTGTCACTGAAGGCCTCACGATACGGTTCTAATACCAAGTGCCTACGGCCGCTGTTAGCAAGACCTCGTGTGAGCCAAGACTACGCACCGTATGGACGCTCGAAAGGCTTCAAGCGTCCTCGCGAGTTCGTCGCACGCCCGGGATAGCGCATCGATACGTTCTTGCTGCACACGTGTGCATTTATCACCACCCCACCAGAACATCCAGCGCCTGTGTCGTGAAGTGCCGAGCCATGAGTCGACCTCCTCCAGACCCTTGCTACAAGCACGGAGAAGTGGCTCGCAGCTTTGGCGGAGGAGAGAGGTCGATCGTTCAGTATAGTATACTGACAGTGGATGAGCAAAATGATGCGACTCAAGATCGAGGTATTTCTGTGACTCAAACACGCCAACGACATGTTCGCGCAGATTGTCATGGTGATGAAAGCCCGAGAGTAGGGATACGTATGAGTGCCGGTGGTGCCTATGTGAACGGAACAGCGACCCATGTAAGTAAGACTTGGCAGAGTGCATAGCAGAGTCGACGTCGAAACGGGGGTGTCGGCGTTGGGTCTGCCGTCCTCGGTGCTGTTCGACATCAGCCTGGGAACAGCCAACAGTAGAATGGTGCACAGCGGGGAAAGCGCTTGCGGACTCTTCTGTGCGAGCCGGTGAAGACGGTCGAGACACGTTGGGCGTCCCTGCTGTAGGACTACCGGGGTGTGATGGGACGGGTGTGACGGGGAACCGCTCCCGCGTAGGGTCAATCAACGCGAAGTATACGTTCATCCCATGGGCGCGCATAACCAGGCGTTGAACCTTCTCTCGCATCCCATCAAGGTCCTTCCCGGAGAAGCGTCCCCATGAGATGTCGCGCCCCAAGAGACGAGCCGATGCCGCGAGTGGTGCGAGTCCATTTTCAGCTTTCGAGGCGGACGCTCTGACGGCCTTGGGTGAAAAGTCTGGGGAAGAAGCAGAGATTCCAAGAAGAGCCAAATGCTGGCGGAAGCTTGAGCCGAGTGGACCTATGACCCCTCGGAGTCCAGTTGTGTATTGTGTGGCAACGGAAGTAGGGAATATGAGCGCGGATGACGCTATTGCCAAGACCGAGTGAAATGCCAATGGGATCACGACTGCTTGTCCAGACTGTCAGAGCACGATAAGATACGGACTACGCTGCCGGGTCTACAAGTAGCTCACTTTGTAGTACGCGTAAGGAAATAACGCTGAAGTCGTCAATGAAATATCTGTTGCGGGAACTAAGCCTGTCTGTGCCGAGCCAAAAAAGGGCAAGACTTGCCTAGACAAATGCAAGCAAAGATGGTCGCAGGTGAGAACGGACCAGGGCCTTGCTGTGCCTTGATGTATAAAAAGAAAGAAGAACCGAAGAAAAGAAAAATTGCATTGATTATAGAAGGCTGCAAAAAGAGTTTAAAAGGCAAGTTAGGCGGCATACAGAACTCACCGTTGCTTCTATGTACTTCCCAGATAAGATATCGTCAAGAGTGGCGATATAAACAGTATGTGAACGCGCTAGACTAGCAAGTTTAATTCCTAAACTTGCCCACCTGTGGGAAAGCAGAACTTGATTACGAAGTGAGCTGCATCCGATATGTTTATGCACTGACCCCCACGCCATGAGAACGCATAGAAGTATAATAATCTCCCGTTCTGTGTTGGTCACAAAGGGATCACCAGGAGGCGAGAGCATTCCAGCTAAGGAAGAGGAATCAACAAAGCATCCTGCCACAGATGCCGAGCCCTCGTACCAACCAATATTAAAAACGAGGCCTCACAAAATGAGTAAATAGACGCTCGCCCCGGCATGTGACAGATAACGCACCTGACCCATCACTCTCCTGGACGGATCTATGATGAGCAGGAGCAGCGAGGCCCATTCGGAGACCGCGCAGCGTATGGCAGGTTTCCATTTTGACCATCTCCAGTTATCTACGATCCAGTGCAAGTAATTGGGTAGTTCGAATCGGGAAGGTCTAGTGTGTTGGGACGAAATCGGTCTATTCGCCGTCTCCTTGCCCTTGTCGCAGTTGGAACTGGATTCCTGTTTAGGGGCTACCGGAATAAGAGGGAAGGACGGTAAGGATTTCTCTTTGCTTTGCGGATCAGACCTTGATCCGTCTTCATCACCGATACGAGGGTCATATTCTTTAAGTTGAGGAGGAGAATGCAAAGACATTCGGGGAGGCCCAACACTGTCGTTCGAGGGAATAAGTCAGAGTAGAGGGTATCTAGAGAACGCAACGGTTGAAGTACTTTCTGTCCCTCCAGACCTGCTGACCTGGCTGTGGGAAGTGAAGGGTGACCCTCTCCGAGCCAGTCACGCTAATTGGGCGATGTCAGACAGACGAAGCTCGAACTCTGCCGCGGCACAAAGGCCGCAAAGAAAGATAATCTCCCATTGCGACTGGGTTAGGGTTTAACGATTTCCTTTCGATTTCAATTCACAATGGGCGACTCACCACCTCCCCCAGAAGCTACACCCCCTCCGCCACCCCCAATCACCTCTGGATCACCAACTGACTTCTTGAAAAACGTCGTTGGGAAGCGTGTCGTGGTTCGTCTGACATCCGGGGTTGACTACCGTGGTGTGTTCTCCTCCCCTTTGCCTTGCGTTCTGCATCACATTTATCTCGGTACTTTAGGCGTATTGTCATGCCTCGACGGATACATGAACATCGCTCTCGAGCAAACGGAGGAACACGTCAACGGAACTGTGACAAACCGTTATGGGGATGCCTTTATCCGTGGTAACAATGGTCAGCGCACACCCCATGCTTTTTCTGCATTCTGACGTTCTCATACACAGTACTCTACATATCGGCCGCCGAACCCTTATGAATTCTCGTCTCGCCGAACCCTTTACTGCAGATTTACATGCGATGCGAGGCTGGCCGGTCTTCCAAAGCGCCGTTGCATCTGCCCTCTCCCCACCAGATCTTTGGTCAGGTCCTCCTGAACAGGCGTACTATCTACACAACGCTCTGATCCGAAAAAGTCTTTGGGTCTTTCGCTGTTAAAAACTAGAAAATGACCTCATGTTCTCTACGATGTCGGTTTCTGAATGCCCAACTGGTGCTTCTTACTTCCCTTGAATGATGGCGTAATCGTCCCACGAATTCCACTGACCAATCAACTTCTCAGCAATTTTGAGTTCGAAACAATAGTTACTCACTCTATATATTTTTCAGTCTGTCTTGCGGCGTGCATTACGGGGTAAGTTCAATGTCACACCATGTCTACACACACCCCCAGGTACAGTGTACCAAACGGTCGCGCTCGAGCTAATTGAGCACTCGTTAATTCTTATCCCAAACCTACTGGGACAGGAAAATGGAGAACTTATGTTCCGGTCTAAGTTTCAACTACCATCTGATCGATGCCGCGGGTCGGACTTCCTTGAAGTGGTTGACCTCATGGGATACAGGGATTTTTATTTTTATTTTTATTTTTTGGTTTCACGATTTCCACCGCCCACCTTCTTGAGCTTGGTGTGCAGGTGCAGTTGGTCCCTTTCCCAGACTTTCCCATTCATTTTAGAAGCCCTCAACCACGACGGTCAGCTATGTCCGCGTGTTTCTCGACCTTGTCACAACCTCATCAGTTGCCTGTCTCACCTATTTTCCTTGATTTGCTTCGTTGGGGCCGTTCCCTCATGGTGTTGCAAGTGGCCGGATCTTCCAAATGGATAAAACCTGGCCATCCTTGTGCACGCGGTTCGAACCGTTGTGCGCACCGACTGGACGAGAACGGGCCTCCCCCTCTCGCCGACGGCCGGGAGAAATCACGACCTGCACTTGCGGTTCTTCATCCCATCACTTCGATGTAACAGTTCGGATCGGGAAACGGTATCGACATGACGTAGTAATGCATGGACCGTGTGCGTTCATCGTGATCAGAGAAGCCGTCTTAGTTTTGTAAGAGTAGTTCTCACGAGATATCGAAACGCGAGACCCTCCATTGGGGTCAGGTCGCTGCTTACGGTGAGATTGAGAGTTCGTAATAACTGCGGTGCTCGATTAGCTCCACTCTTCCTTATTTTTGTACTTCACTCGGAGTATACAGAAGCTTTGTGTTCGCACTAAACCCCTCCTACGAAGTTAGTAAGAAGAATTTAAAAAGTAATTCCGCGCGATCACCGCCGCCTACTAAAGCCTTGGCTTGATCAAATGTTTGACCGATGCTGGATCGAGAACGCTCTGAGGGTAAGGCAACGCGAACCCCCGAACATGTTCACAGGCGCCATCGACAACAAGAACTTGGCCCGAGATAAAGCTAGCAGCATCGCTAAAGAGGAAGACTGCCGCATTGGCAACATCTCTCGACTCTCCTTTGCGACCCGTGGGAAGAGGCCAAGAATCCTCGCGGCCCGTGGGTAAGAGACGATCCGCACCCTCCGTCGCCTCAATAGGACCCGGCGCGATGACATTCGAACGGATGCCATGTGGACCTTCTTCGACTGCAAGGACGGCAGACGTAGCATCGACGGCAGCTTTTGCGGCCGAAACGTGTACTTGATACGGGGTGCCTACAAAAAAAAAATTGAATTCGTTTCAAACAGTAAAGGGAAATGGTGCCAAGTCGCACGTACCACGGTAGTGCAAGGTTGCGCTCACGTGAATGTATGAGCCCTTCGTCGCTCGCACGTGGGGCAGGGTTGCCTTGATTGTATAGTAGGTCCCGAGCTTTCCCATGAGATGTCGGTGAACAGAACGGCAGGTCACCAAAATGGGGACTTACCGTGTCAATTTCAATCACAGTCCTGAATCCATTTTCGGAGAGGCCCGAGATGGGTGCAAGGAAATTACCTGCGGCGCCTAAGTTGAAGGGGCGCAATGTCAGGTGAGATTCAAGTGGGAAGGAAACTCGGACAAATGACCGTTGATGACGAAATCAATCCTGCCATATTTCTCGATGGTCAGCTGAACAGCAGCCTGAACTTGCTTGGGATCCCTGACGTCAGCCTTGACGGCAATACAAGTGCTCCCAGTGGCCGCAGAAAGTTCCTGTGCTGCCTTCGTAAGGCGTTCCACACTCCCACGAATATCAGGAACATGTTACACGTCTTTGATCGAGGACTCACTTTCGACCAACGATGGTAGCATCCGCTCCGTGTCTCATCTAAATGACGCCGAACGTGAGGCCAAAGGACATATACATTGACAATCTGTGGCGAGACGAACCACGGCCTCCGTCATTTCCCGACAGATTCCGGAGCCACCACCGGTACAGAAGAGGACTCTGTTCTTGAATATGTCCTTCTTGAAGACGGCCGTAGAGTCAACTGCGGGGTGTGCACGAGGATCTAGCTGGGACATTTTCGGCAATATGTGAGGGGAACGAATGATGTACGTCTTTTCCTCCTTCATTTTGATCTTCTCTGCTTCAAGTTCTCGTTCGGGCAAGCGTTCGGGCGTCGCAGTCATCGCCACCGGGAATACCGGGAAGATTTCCGGACCGGAACAGACGCAGGAGAGGTCCGGAGGGCCCGCTGCCCGCTTATGGCTCGGCAAGTGGTGTGTGAGTAAGGAATACAAGGTACTGTGTAAGCAGGTTGAGCAGGTTGATGCTCGTCAGTTCATAGATTACAGTAAGACGGTCTCAGACGCGTTTATGTCCGCTCGTGCCAATTCCGCTCTTGGACATGTGCGCTCTTGAACATGTGGGGGCGCGGGACACTCAGGTGCATCCAGGTGCATCTCAGCGCGGAGATCTGAGAGCTTACTGTAGCCGCAGTACCGTGACACCATGTCACGGTGTTGAGTTGAGCCAACCAAGAGTTGAGCGTTCAAATAACTTTCATACGTACCTTTCTACTCTTACGTTTCCTCCCCAATAAGTACATACTGCCAACGCCCTTTCTAGCGCGGCCCCGACTCCGACCCACGGTACCTCACACTGAGCGCTTTCTTCTTGTCACTGGTCTACTCCGCGGTCCGCGCATAGATGCCCAATCTCCCCTCACACCACGCTTTATAACCGTTCATCTGCACCCTCTTCCTGAGGAGATGCTGCGAGCGTGCACCGGAGCAGCATGCCCTAGTTTCGCGCCATGTGTGCAGGTATCGAAAGGGTGCCTAGGTATCCTTAGCCTCACACCCTCACGCCCACCCGTTCTCACGCTCGGACGTTACACGTCGCGCCGCCGTCATTCCCCTAATAGAATTCGAATACGCCCCCTTGCTCTAATCAAACGTGTCGTGATGTGGTTTTCCGTAGTTGGGCTCGGGATGTCCCGTGTTGAACCAAAAAAAAAAACTGCGATGTCCGCAGACGCGCAAGTAATTGCCCTGAATTTCGTGCTTCAGCCGTGTTTGATCCTAGGGGTTCGCATTGCATGGCAGGTGGCGTGAAAATACTGTAATGGTTGTTGCAGTCGTAAACTCGGTTAGCACCGGACTTTTTGAGGTATTCTAAAAAAATTACTCGCGCTTCCTGGATTTAACCCGACATCTTGGAGAGAATAACATTTACTTGGAAGGTGAAGTGAGTCTGGAAAGAACGATGTGCTAGGGGTCAAGAATACTTGTAGTTTACACATGACAACAGACAAGATTTGGTGCAGGGATAAGATTTGGTGCAGGGATACACAGTAACAGCAAAGTGGATATGACGATACTGCGATACGAACGAAGCCTGTGAAACAGAGCGGAAGAGAGTGGAAAACATCAAACAAACAAGGGGTGATCTATGCTCAGACTAGTGCAAGAATGGTGTCAAGAAGGCAGTTGTAGCAATTGTACCAAGAATTCGACGAGAAACCACGAAAAAGTAATTCGAAAAGACTGGCGACGCGATATCTTATTGCCCGCCTATTTTTGTGCGCCAATGGTCCATGCTCGAGTTATTATAAGTGGCGTTGCTAGACGAGGGGTTGCTTAAAGGAGGAACCCCCGAACCGAGTGCTAACGAGTGTAATGGTGGTGGTCGCGACGACCGCGATGGTGGATGTGGGAGCTGTAACACTTCATGAGCTTTCGAAACATGCGGTGTGTTGGAGTGCGGTACCGAATGCGAGTCGTACTGTTGCTCGTACCCACCGCCCGCCCTACTTCCGTACGAGCTCCCTTGAAGTTGAGACCCCGAAGCGTAGTAATTCTCTGACGCAGTGGGGGAAGACGATGTGGAACTTTGGTACGCCCCTGGTGAGTGTGAAGCGGGAAAAAACGGCGACGAGAGTGTCTGGAGAGGGTAGCTGTTAGAAGAGCAGGAGGACACGTGCGATGAGGCGCTAGAAATGGCCGGGGAGGCTTGGGAGGTCGAGGTCGACCAGGGGCGGGGCGAAGGATGAGAATATACCTCGCTTTTAGCATGAGCAGTAGAGTTGGGGCGCTCGCGAAGCTGCTCTCCAACATTGAGGGGAGGTATGACTGGAGGAGTCGGGGCCCATGTTGGTTGAGTAGTCCGGCCGTGGTCACCACGGACACCAGACGATGCGCCTCCCCAAAAGGAAGAACCCCCAATGTGGTCTGGTCCATACCCACTCGAAGATGTCGCAGTATTGGGGGAGTGAGATGCATGGGACGGGTACGCGTGGGAATGTATCGACGTGTCAGGATAGTGATGAGAAGGAAGTGAGGCCAGAGAAGGCGTTTCGGATGGTGGGTGGTCGTGAATCGACGAAAGGTGGCGAAGGCGTGTACCAGAAGAAGGGGCCTGACTCGCTGGGAAATCATTGGCAGAGTACCCAAAAGATGACAGGGCGTGGTGTGGAGATGTGACGCTCGAGTTATCGTCATATCCCGATGCTACGCCGGAGTGCGAACTGCCGCGCGACGGAGCAAGGTCCCGCGCAAGGTCCTGCCCATCAACCGACTGATAGTCGAAGTCATGTCCGGCGGAGAAATCATCTCCGACGTCGCCTGATGCCGAGGGGTCGAGCAGCGGGGTAGCGGTGGCATCCGGTCTACGCTTCTTACGGGAGTTGTTAGGCCGCCTCCTATAAACGTAGTCGGGATATTTGGAGTTAAACGTTTCTTTCAAACGTTTGGCTTGATCGAGATAAAATTGCTTGTCGGCCTTAAAAATTACAAGCTAAGTTGGCGGAAGGCACCCCACGGACACACCTACCATGTCCATGGAGTTCCACTCTTTGCTCAATATTTTGCTGATATCGCCAGTGCGCATAGTTTGATTGGCTGCGGAGACCTGAGGACGTCTACGACGTGCAAAGATCATGAACGCGTTCATTGGTCGCCTCGGCGTGCCATCAGAGTTGAGTGCTTGGGAAGTCAGTTGGGTGTCCTCTACAAGAGGAAGTGTGAACGACGTGCAGAACTTTGACGAACAAGAGCTAACCTGGGGGCATGTCATCCATTTTTGTGGATGTGCGGCAGTGCGTGTACGACGTGCCATCGTCGGAGTCGGCGCGGGGGCTGCCTCTGTCTGAACGAGGGTGCCGGTATGCAGCAGAATCAGAACTTGATTGAGAGTGTTGAACTAGTGAGTCAAGACGGCTCATGATGCCAGTGGCAAACGCGAGCGTAGACGGGAGATGAGGGGAACGCGTCTTGAAGTACGTGAGAGGCAATGTTGCACGGGTAAGTCAGGCGAGCGAACTGCGGCGTGATCGGGGCGTGGCGGTCGCTGATATCCGAGTTTCCAGAATAGCGGCGGCTTATGAGAGAAAGCGGGTCCTAGAGTGGTCGTTGGGGGGTGTGAAGTGTGCTGAAACTTTGTCAACCGCGGACGAAGGGGGAAACGACGAGACCATATCACCTTCACGCATGCGCTGGGTTTTTGACGTTACAACTGTGAGGACGGGATCAGAGCGAAGCAGGATGACTCGCCGGGAAGGGGAATCTGCTGATCTCTTGTTTGTCGCCCCATAGTCATTGACACCGGCTAACGAGGTGCTATAACAGACACCCTTGAAACGGCTGTGCTCCTCACGCTTGGGTCCGTAAGCGCGGCTCGACCAATCGTCGGTTTCCCCGCCATCCTTAAAATCCCTTTCCCATAATTATCGAAGATTCCACAAAGGCAAACGCCAGCTGATACCCAGAGCCCAGGCGCGCCTCAGGTTGCCTTTTAGAATTTTTCCTCGGCCTTTTCCCTGCCCTTCTGGGCTAACCTCAATTCGAAGTTGTTCGCCCAGCGCCGTTCGGCGCCCAAATGCGGACCCAGTTCCTTGTTTCTCCTCAAACACCAGCGCATCAGTTAAGGGAAGATTTCTTGAGCTTTCGCAAATTGCTCACCTCCCCCGGATGATTTATTCTACTGGAAAATCGGTCTGGGTCTTCGAAAGCGACGAAAGGGTCGCAAGCCGCGGTATGGTCCCTCAGAGACCGGGGACCCCCAAACCTTCTTGCCTCTTGGTATCGGGGTGGTCCTCGCGGGCTCTGAGACCGTCTGTACGTTGGCAGTGCTTGGTTGTGTCACTACTCGATTCCCTACCGTGTCGGAAAATCATGTGACCTCCTCATCCTGCGAGGATGCAAGCTGCATTGGACTGTTTGGACAGTGAACGAAGTCACTGGTATCGCACTCTTGCCCGCTCTGCGACATGTACCCTGAGGATCCTGGGTATTTCCTCTAAGTGAGCCCAGACAGTTACGCCCTCTCCCTGATGTTGTTGCGCTTGGTGATGTGATGGATAGCATGCTTTGCTGATGCTAGGGTTTCACTGGTTTCGATCGCCGATCCGGCATCGGCCCGATTCCGGCGCCAATGATCGATATTTCTTGTGTTTGTGTATCCTCCCAAGGCAGGCTGGCATGCGTCCTGAAGATGAGGCTCTACAGGTTCAGAATCAGATTTACTTGCGATTTTGGAACCTTGTGCTCGCCGGTCCTCACGGGAAACAAATCAGATGGCGTTCCAACCAATTAGACACTGGGCTTTGACTGGGATACACTGGTGCCCTGGTACCTGGAACGGATCCTGTTAATTCCGGTGACCGCTCCAAGGCATACCTGTCTCGAGGGGGGATCGCTCGACGCCGACATGTTCAAAGGAGCGCCCCGCCCGCCCTGCTACGTGTCATGTTGCTGAGTATAGGTTTGTGTCTTTCTCGTCGCGTGCAAGATCGCAAATGAAGGTGGTGGGTCAAATACTATTATCACCTAACTATCCACTCAATCCCAGCATGTCACCGTTCTCGGGATCAAAAACAAAAGGCAACGCCCAAATAGGGAAGTCCCCTCAAAAAAGAGCAATTTGTGGCCCTGCAAAACCAAAAGATTTTTTTTTCTTTACTGTGAACGTTTCGTCGCAGGTTCGAACCCCAAAGCGTTTTGAGCCAAGACGTAATTTCCACCCTGACCGTTGTGCACGTCGCAACTCTGAGAGGAGATAGCATAACAATGCCCACAGGGAACACTGGCTTCACGCCGTTCGTCAATGGGCGTAGCATCATACCGTTCATCTATGGTGTACCCCTCCGTATGCATCAGGTAGCACTGCCAATAAGGTGTAGGCTACCTTTGTGTATTTCGGTATTCTGCGAGGGCGATCAACCACACATGGCGATTCGTTGTCAGCGCTTGCAGGGTGTGTAATCTGTAACTCGCTGGAAACCATCACCTGCATAAAATCAAAATCACGGGTGAGTTCAAACACTTCTATGTAACCCGTGGTCGACGTGTCGCAGAGGCGGCCGGCCTATGGCCGGATACCGCAGACACGAAACACGTCCCACAAGTGACGTTGCGGGGAGGATGTGATTGACGATATGCGCGCCACTGTTGCGGAGAGTTAGACCGCAGTTATCATTCCTACTGGTATCTTTCCGACGAGGATTGGCCCAACCGACAATGTCCGCTTATTGTTACCGACTCCTCATATCAGAGAGCAAGGTCGCGTGCAATAAATCGGATGTGTGGGATGCAAGCGGGAAAGAGAACCATCGTGTATTTTGGGGACAGCTGCGTACTACAGTAGGAATCGACACGTATTCTGAGTCGGATGGAGCTCGGACTTGTCGTGGAAGGATCGCCTCAACGTCCAGGCCAGGACTCCAGGCCGTGGAGCACCAAAGGGGGTACAGAACGTGTTGCGGTGTTAGAGTACCTGCCCGCGAACTCACGAAGAGGTTCAGAGGTCGCCGTGCAATTGATTGATACAATCGAGATATGGGGTCGCTTCGGACCGCCATACGAATACAGTAAAGCGCTGATGCCCGGAAACAAAGTTTACTTACGGGTGAGGGCATTGGGTAAAACTTTGACAAACAAGATCGATGCGATAGCCACACTGCCTTCGCCGGACCTTGACAAGTGCGCGCAACAATTTAAGATACAAAAAATGAGAACAACGTGCAATTCTGCCTCGAGCACAGACAAAGGATATACAGGTCATGGCGTGAATGCACATACGAGCAAGCCAACATTTCGCCCACCAAAGCCAGGAATCACGGAGGCAGTTGCGTTGATAACGCCCGTCGTGAGACAAATTACTCGTGGCGTGTCACCGAGAAGACGGCGTGGGCTCTTCCCTCTTGCTCTTGGAGCAAAAAGACGCCCTGATACACGTAAGCACCAAACCGGTTTCTTTTGTCCTGCCCCGCCCAAGGCGAAGACACCCGTCAACGATGTTCCGTACACGTAATGAGGCGAACCAGACAATCCTGGGGCGCATACTATAATGAGATGGAAGATAAGGAAACGTTGTGAGGGAGCCTATCACGGTTGTCAGAGTTTGCCAGCGCTGGCGGAGAGAGATATGGAGAATGAAAGCGAACTCGGTCATAAAACTGTGAGCGTTTCCTTCATATTGGAAACCAGGGTCCACTCCCGCAGTTAAAATGAATGAATCATATGTGTGTGAATATCACTTCCCAGTGGAGATACTGGTCTCAGAACTGCGAAAAAGACTATCGAAGACGGCGTTGGAACTTGTGGGCACTCATAGTACTCATTATTGATACCGTAGCTCTCCAATAGGTGAGCAAGGGGATTGGAGCTGCGCTATTCCCAGTCGGTGTAAAGTGGGGATGGAGAGAATTTAGAAGGTACGACAAATATCCACACGACCTGAGTCGCGCTTCGTCTCACACCAACGCTTACAGTACTCAGTTACTGACATTTAGAGTATGTTTGGGCTCTGTCGGCCTTTACCATCAAGAACAAGTCAGCTCGGGGGTAAGGAAGAAGGGCCTGCTGCCGGGGTGAACACAGTTCCTCAAAGGACTCCGATAAATCGATGAATTAAACAGAAAGTTAACTATGGTTGCCTCTGATCAAGGGGTGAATTGGGCGTAATTCACAGTGCTCCAATGTGCGACAAGGGTTCGTGGTATTCAAAAACTGGCCAAGGAACAAACGTCCCGTTGAACGGAAGGAACGTAATGGGTTGGTGATGACGGCTGTGTCAATTCGGAGAGGTGGAGCTGGCTGTACAATGGCTGTTCTTGCCCGAGCTCTAAAAAATCACAGTTGCAATGGGCACTGTAGTGCGAGAGGGTATCGCTCGTGAAGCGCGTGAGGGCGCGCAAAGTCAAAGACACTTCAGGGAAGTTGAGGAAACTTGAAGTTGGCGTTGCTCAAGCGTGACGTGACAACGCGTCGTGTAACATTAACAGTCATGTGACCCCCGGCGCGACGGACACCGACACGAGTCAGGTGTCTGGGTCTAGTCGTATGCGAGTCTCACTCAACCACCTTTAATGCCCTCGTTCAAAAATGCCGATATTTGAAGGAATCAAGTTTTTCTGCTCTTCCACGCTCTCGGAGAATCGAAGGCTCGATCTCATATCCTCCCTGGAGCGTAATGGCGCGGTGTCTGTACCTCTTGAAGAAGCAACGC
Source organism: Lactarius akahatsu (assembly GCA_021524915.1). Classification (NCBI taxonomy): domain Eukaryota; kingdom Fungi; phylum Basidiomycota; class Agaricomycetes; order Russulales; family Russulaceae; genus Lactarius; species Lactarius akahatsu. The sequence goes on along the minus strand of JAKELL010000142.1, from coordinate 30,914 downwards.
ACATCATCACGCACTCACTTGACTATGAGGGACAAGATCGCGCCAAGGGAGGGTCTGTCACAGTTACTGTGCGCTTTCTCTTGCTTTGGGGTAACGCCTACGTGTTGATGCCTATGTCCAGGATTTTTGGGCAGAGCGGTCTTTGATCCTCGGAAGGCTTCAACTGTGAGTATACATATGTACGTTTCTCTCGAGTATTTCATCTGACCTTTATATCAGGGTGCAGCACTTCTCTCCCGATCCCTCGATGCTCTTTTCAGGAGTTGTTGCATGTGCAACTGATGTACGCCTTACCCCAGTTCTCCCTCTCCAATACCTTGTTCACTTCCCTTCTCAGCTCGTTCCTTCCGATGTCGAGGTCCTCTCTGCCGGAATCACCGCGCTTGGAGGGCAGTGGCGCGCCGGATTAACTCGCGACGTCACCCACCTCTTTGCCGTTGGCCCCGGGTCTGACAAGTACCAAACGGCGTTGCGCTACCAAAAGGACACGCAGGTCAAAGTTCTACTTCCCCATTGGTTCGACGACTCAGTACGCCTTGGCATATGTGGTCTCTCCACTACGACATACGAGTGGCCTGAACCGCCACTTTTCACATTTGGGCGACCGAGCCCTGAGATGGGTGCGGCCGGGGACAGCTTATTGCGACCACATAACAAGCCGTCACAAGAGAAAAGGGCGCTATACAGGGCTGCGCTCATGACGGCAGAACAAGAAGTGAAGCTGGGTCAAGCCGAGCCACGGAATGTGTGGAACCATAGACGCGTATTACTCAGCCCTGACCTCGAGCTTTCGGACGATCGTAGGCAGGCCATCGAAGCGGGTATCGTTCGCTCTGGAGGAGTGGTTGTGGAGTACGATGCTAGGCGTATAGACGTCGAGTACGACTTTGACATTCTCATCGCGCGATACCGCTGGGGGGGTCTTTATGTACAGGTGAACTCGCCCTGCGTATACCAAAATTGGGCCTTTCTCACCGAAGCTTCAGGGCGTAAGCGGACGCAAGCTCATTGGTTCACTTACATGGCTCTTTCATGTAGAGTCTACCGGAATTATTGGTACACCTACAGCCCAATTATTGCATTATCCAGTCCCGAAGAAACCTATCGAAGGGTTTTCTGCTCACGTGGGTGTTGTTGACTTGTTAAGTCAATCGGGGTTACTTATTGTGCAGCGTAGGAGATCACGGTGACAAACTATACCGGTGACGCGCGCGACTACCTCAAAAAGCTGATAGGGCTGATGGGCGCGACCTTTACCCCGAGTATGTCCGGCAAAAACACTGTACTCATAGCCGCATAGTGGGTCCACATGTGTTTTCTTTGTGTGATGCCCCTAATCCCTTCGTCCGTTTCTGTAGTTTTTCAGGGAACAAGGCAAATAAGGCCCGTAACTGGTCCATCCCGATCGTCAACCATACATGGTTAGAGGACTGCTTCATTCAGTGGAAAAATCTCACTGTCGGTCTTGAGAAATACGTCGTCTTCCCGCCTGGCCTTAACTTCTCCGATAACCTCGGCGAGCGTGGCATCCAACGCGAGGTTATACTCGAGTCGCTTCCTGATCTCGAAACGGAGATGGCGCATGCGAGTGCGGTGACCCCTGTGGCGGAGGTTTCGAATAATGACGATGCAAGGAAGCAGTCTCCGACATACGCAAAAAGGCCCAGCACCCGCAAGGCCAATGAAGTAGAGGATGCGACAGGCGGACTTGACAGCGAAGACCGGATCAACGTTGATGTCAAATCCCAGTCTACCAATACTCGAAGGGGAAATGCCCATATGCAAGTGGACGAGCCCGAGGGGGCCGCGCCCCACGAGCCAGGGCGACATCACGAACCTAAACGCACCTGGAAGTCTCCTAGGCGAGCAAGCGCAAGTCATTCTCCGTTGCGACAAGCCACTTCTCCGCTAAAGCCCGCTTGTAAGCGCATTTCATCACCAAGCAAGCGCCGCCGCGGAGCCGACCAAGAAACAACAGAGGACGAGGGTGAGCCATCTCCGACGAAAAGATCAACACGTGCCGAGTGGGCAGCTGCGGGCTCTCTTGTCAACAGTCCGTCAAAAGCACCCCAGAAGTCTCCGTCGAAATCTTCCCCCGGGTCACCGCTTCTTCGGATGGAATCGGTCCTTATGCCACCCATAGGGACAGGCGAGGCCCTCGCAAAATCCTCGCAGCGAGCGGCGAAGACAGGTCCGGTTAAAGACAAGTTACAAAGTCGCAATCTCCAGGCAAGATCGATTTCTCCAGAGCGCGCGGGTCCTCTGTCGTCCCTCACAGTCGACACGACCATGGACCGGGAGGAGGGACCATCAAGACAAGTGTCACGCCGCTCCGCGGCGAGCAGAGCTTCGCAGCGTTTAAGGGAAGAAGTCATGCCTGACGTGATCAATTTTGAGAAGGAGATGCGGCGTGGCCATGTTCGAATAGCCAACCTTCCGGAGAGTAGCAAGGGGAAGGAGAAAACGGACACGGGATCGAAGACGGTGGACAAGGGCAAGAAGCGCGCGTCGGTCCACAATGGTGTGGAAAGCATTCTGTTTTCTGATGATGAGCACGAGCGCAAGAAGCGGCGCATCAGTGGCACAAAAGATCGCTCTACTGGGGCCGGTCGGGCTGACGATGGTGACGAGCGCTCTGACAGAGCAGGTGCTGGTTCACAGAGGACAGCAGAAATTTCGTCAGGCAAAGGTGCAAAACCGAAGAAGGCTCCCCCCGGCGGAGACCTTACCAGGCAAGCGGAACAGGTTACTCGTAACGTTGATTGGTGCTGAGTGATCATAGAGAGTATACCGTTAGGGTCTTAGCTACTCAAGTCACGTTGGAAGATAACGAAGAGAGGGTGCGTGGTGAAATTTTCCGAAATATTATTTATATTAACTTTGCGCCTTTTTAGGCCTTGGCGAAGCTGGGTGCGAAGACTGGCGTAAAGCCGGGCGAGTGCACCCATTTAGTCGTCAAGAGCCTCGCGCGCACGGAAAAACTTCTTTGCGCAATGGCTGTTGCTCCTCATTTCGTAACTGAGAGGTGGGTTCGCGATTCCATCACGGCCAAGAAGTTACTCCGTGGGTGGTCTACTTTTAATTTTTAATCTCTCGTACTGAAGTCTGCCGCAATTCGACAGCTACCGACAAGTATGTGCTTGCCGACCGCATCAGCGAAATGAAATGGAAGTTCGAGTTGGTCGATGCGTTGAAGCGTGCAAAAGCGAACAGGGGCCAACTATTTGCGAGCAAAGTCTTCTATGTCACAAACAATGTTCCGCTAGATAAGAAACTGTTGAAGAATGTCATTTTGGCACACGGTGGGCAGGTAAGCCGTCGCGGCAGTAGTGCGCAAAAGTGGCGGGCTGATTAATTCGTTGGCTTGGCCCGGGCATGTGCTTGGGTCACAGATACGTCAGCAAAATCCAACCGTTCGTGCCCTGAGCGGCAAATCGTCTGGCCAGCAGCACTTGGTGATTTCGTGCGCCGAAGACGCCTCGGTATGGCGACCTATCGCCGAAGCTGGACACGCGATCTACTCCCAAGAACTCATACTCAGCGCTGCTCTCACGCAGGAGATGCGTTTGTATGACGAAGAATTTCGAGTTGACACGCCGTCGTGAGTATACTTGTCGGAATGCGGTAGTGCGAGTACTAGTTAGTTGGTTTGTGTTGTGCTTGGTTCTTAATTCTGGAAGACAGATGGTTTTATATGAATCACCGCATTCTTTCCACCATCCCTACCTGTCTCTGCATTTGTCATGGACCGTCGAGAACGGCAGCACAAGCATCTCATCAGGTCGGCGCTTGAGCATAATTGCCTGGTAAGAAACAAACGGGTGGATATTTTTTCACGTATCGTATCCGAACATTTCGGGGAATCCATCAACTACTCCCATATAACTGTAGCTCGTTCATTCAAATCTATGGAGAGACCAGAAACGACCAGGCGTTGGACTGCAGGATTGTACATCCACTTTGGTGCTGGGAGAACGTCCCCATTGACGTGCACGCGTCGGGGGGCCTTGTCGATGCCGAGGACGGTGAGGACGTCCAGAGGCTGGACGACACCGAACGAGCCATGACTCGCGATCGCTAGCTGCCCGCCTTGCACATCGAACGTCAGGGTGCGGCTCGGCGACGGGACTTCATAAGGCAGCTGTGTCTCGCCGTCATCGATCAGCGTCGTACCGTATGCGCGGCCGTCGTGGCCAAGCGAGACGAGGAGGGCATATGGCGCCGTGGCACTTGCGCGCGTCGTGTACGCCGGTTGCGAATGCAAGAGTAGCGCGGCACTCGAGCGGACGAGCACGGGGATGTGGCCGAGCGGTGCAGCGAGGTCAACAGTCACGGTATTTATTTCGCTGTTGCGCGTGCCGCTCACCACAGTGTGGGTGTACCAGTCGCGCCAGATGACCAGACCGCGACCGGGGAGGAAGCCTGTCCGATGGGTAGTGGGTTGATTGAGCCATGGTGCGCTAAGGTGCAGGGCCGGGTCATGGCTCACCTGAGACCGAGGACACGTTCGGTGTTAGCACAGGAGTAACCAAGATATCACTCCCGACCATGAACTGGCGATCTACGGGGAGCAGTTCCGGCTCTTGAGGGAACTCAAAAAAGAGCGCACGGACGGGCGGAGTGCCGTACAGCGATGCGTTGGCAAAGAGCGTATACTGGGGTGCTCTTGTGTTAGTGGTAGGCAGTAGAGTAGCAGAACGAGAATAGACAGACCCAGTACGGGAGCAGAGCATAGCGCACTGCGATGGCGGTGCGGCTGGCATGTGCGACGCTGTCCCATCTGTATGGCTCCTGAGGGATTGCACCGCGAATGTTGTGGTTACGGAAAAAGGGTGTGAACGCTGCGAGTTGCATCCACCGGTTACACAATTCTTCGTCGGTATTCCCAACTGTGGGCATATTAGCCATCTTGTCAACATTTCGTGGGGGAAATCCTCGCTCACCGAAGCCACAAGCATCCGCCCCCACCATCGGGATCTGGAAGAGCTGGAATTGTAACACCCCCTGGATGCTATAGTGTAAGTCCGACCACTTGCTCCAGTTGTCTCCCAACTTATGGGAGGATGTATCAGTTCACGGAGGACTGCGCAGGTATGTAAAATACGTCGCTGAACTTACCCAATGACCCGTCCACCTCCCCGAACCGGCAAATGTAGAGCGGGAAATGAGGAACGGCCGTTTCCCTGGATGCAGCTCACGAACGGCTAGATGTGCTGCTCGCGACATGAGGTGTCCAAACAGGTTGTGCAAGTCGAGCTCAGTCAGACCACCGTGATGCGTCGCGTTGATTGCAATCGTCTGCGCTGACAGGTCACCCAACGCTATAAAACATACACATATAAATTGATCCAATTTGGGGCCGGAGTGAGAGTTGTTCACCATTGTGGATCGCATATGACGGCTCCCCACTGGGGGCGAGAGGGTGCTTGGTATTGGGGGCGTTAGCATCCCCGTCCTTGTTTCCGACTGGACCGATCCCTGCTCCGTATGTGAGAGACCCATTGACAGTTATGTTGCCGCTTGGCCCCGAAATCGTGGCATTGTACCTAGAGTCCTCAAGCTAACCACAAACAAGGGCTGTATCGACAAGTTGACGCTTACCCTTCTGGATATGCTGTTACTAGGTTCCCAGGCTCCCCAGGAAGAATTATTGTAGCAGCGCGAGTAGAATGGTCAGGCGTTGGAGCGCTGTTTTCCCTAGTCAGTAAAAGCCAAACTGCCCCCCCCCCTCTTACCAGTGGCCGTCGCAGAAGGATTTCACTTCGTTCATGTCCAACCAAAGTCCGGAAAACTCAACGCCAAGCAACGACCAGTTTCGCAGGGCCTCCCTCCACCACAATTCTACGTTCGGCGAAAACCAGTCCGGGAAGACCTAGAACACGCGATTAGTCTGTGCGTATGAAGAGTTCCTCCTCTCACAGTGTACCCAGGCCAAACTTGCCCAATAAATACAGACTGGTCTGGATTACGAATAAACACGTCCCTTGAAAGAAGGTGCTAAGTCCTTTGACGACGATAATGAGCAACTCGGGAGCCCTCACAGTTCAGTTCCGCGGGTGAAAGGATCATACTAGAGGGGCGTCCTCAGTCAGACAAAAAGCCCGCCTGCGCTCTCCAGTTGCAAAACTCACAACGTCCGTCTCATTCGTCACAAGGGCAGCATAGCCGTGAACAATGGGAATATCTATCTCGCGAGTGAGTCTCGTCCGAGTCCTCAGTAGGGCGCAAGATTACATACAGTATTGCCCATTCGCATTCTGAGGAGATAGATCAGCTTCGTCCCACCAACTCTTGCAGAGGAACCGAACGACCAACCAAGTCCTTAATGAAATCGCGCATTCCTTCGGCGGGAAACATTGCGGGGTCGGTAGTGAAGTCTCTATAGTCGTGGTAAAGCTCCAGGTCGTTCCACATTACTGCGTGAGGCGTGGTTAGTTTGAAACCCGTGGGTGGAGAACGGTCGTTTCCCGAACCTTCAAGGGGGATATCCGCCGCGCGCATGGCATCTACCTGTTGTCTCGTCTCAGATAAGCTCGTGTATCCCCACCTACACAAATGGAGGCCGAAGCTCCAATTGGGCAGCCGGGCAGGCAGGCCAACCACCTGGCCGTACTGTTCGACAACACCCTTAGGGTCCGGACCAGAGAAGAAGTATAGGTCGAGTGTCCCCCCGATGAGGCGGAACTGTATCAGGGATTGGTTCGAGGACGGGGGTGTTGCAAGAATAATGTCAGACCCAGCCGCGCTGGCGCAACGAGTTAGAAAATCGGAGTAAAGTGGCTCGAAAAGTCGCGGCATACCTTGAGAGGAAGACTCCATGCGACTGGAAAGTGGCGGCAGATGGCACCCAGCGGTGTTCAAGATACACGGAATGCGAGCCGTAACTTCAATAAGATGGAAGATGAGAACAAGTGAGAATGGAGATGCATAAAGAGAGATTGCGGACATGTTTTCATCCAGAGGATCTGCTTCATCTCTATTCCACATCGTCTGTACTGTTCCATTACGTGCGTCCCTGCGGAATCCACCAGAGGCCACGACCTCGCCTAATCCATAAATGTTAGCGTCCAACGGGAGCGTGGAAGTGAGCTACGGCCCGGGTCCCAACAAATCAAGTGATCAATTGGTTTATAAAAAAAGAAAGACTTTACCTGTAAATATCTGTCCTCGAAAACCAAAGGGAACCCATCGAATCCCAAACTGGGATCATCGCCGGCCCTCAAAAATGCAGGGATCGGCGCGGGAGGCAAAGACGTCAGACGTGTGTCGAAAATGGGCTCCGAATAGGGATTAGATCGGCGAGTGACCCAAAAGGCGAATGGCGACGCTTCGTAGTGGAACTGGAGGTCCGCGTGTTCCGGGGAGCTCGGCCCTGTCAGTTTCGGTGGGTCGAAGTACTCCGGGGGTAGGGAAAATTGCCGAGCCGATGTGTCGGAAATGTTGACATGTAATCTGTGGGGAGCCAAGGGAAGGGAAGCAAGTGAAAGTACGCTCAGTTCGAGTTGGTGCCGTGCAGCATTAGTGCGGGAACGAAACACAGACACGCACCGAGAGGTAGTTTCATAAGTGACCCGAATGGTAAGATTAAGGATATCTTCTCCGAATGCGTTACACGGGCGCCCAGCGAGATTAAGTTGCGCTGTGAATCCACTCCGATTCTCGACGAACGAATCGAGCACATAGCCTGACAAGAAAAAGGAAAATGGTAAATTTAAATTCGGCAAAAGGAGAGCAACAAGTGCCAGTGGTGGAAATAAACCTGGACAGTCGGTGACATTTAGGGAGTGCTTCTGCTTCTGCGTACGCCCGTTGCGGATCACGTCGGGAAGCGTCGATGTCACGGTCGCAGGCGTCTGGCTCTGATTGTGCCACCGCTGCCAGTGCCAGTCCGGGAATGGCGCCGATCCGAAAAAGAGTGCTGCCAGGGAAAATATGGCTCCAAAAATGACCCTAACGAACCGTGACGCACGTCGTCGCATACACAGTGTCAGAAAGTCGATTACCCTCCCCACGAACCTCCGAAAAAAAACATTACCAGTAGTAGTGACGCCTTCGCGTCTTGCTCTGACCATGGTTGTGACCGCGCTGTCCACGCTCATCGCGCTTGATCCCACGTCGAGCCTGCAGAAATGCTGCTAATTCGGGGTTACCATCGTCATGAGTCGGCGCTCCGTCCACCTTGTCGCCATCAGGGGCATCGTCGTCGAAATCAATAGGTCCTTTGCCGCCGCCACCATTGTGCCTCGATCGGAGCTGTCGCATCGGAGTGGCCATTACTATTGCACAAGCCACTAACCGTTCGGTGTCACAGGTAGTACAGTAGCTAGTGGGGCAGATGGGAGAAGTAAAGTGCGCCCCGACACCATCGGCTATATACTATCAACAAGTGAGGCGCAACTTGAAGGGTGTTAGACGGCATTAGAATTTGATCTTTCGTAATGACACCGTTTTAAAGATAAGACTTAGAGATATCTACTACAATACTACAGCTGTTTTCATAACATCTGTCATCAGTAAAAGTGACTGTGCAGTGTAATACCTTCCAATGCAGCAATAGATTATATTTCTGTTGATAAGTGACCCTTGTGTTGATAAAGTGACCTGAGCGCATCTAGCGGCTCAATGGACATGCAGATAACGGACTGCTTTAGATAAGATATATTGGACTTATGTACATTAGATTATACTGTATATGATCTTTGTTGAGACACGACTGATTCAAGTCACATGTCTCGTGGGATATGATTGAGTCATCCCATTTACTAAATACGGTATCTGTCCCTTACGGACTGATTTGGACTTGGCCGGACTCTTACGGACCACTTTTTGTTTATCTTTATTGATAGAGTCATATATGGCTCTTATTGTTCTCTATTGTTAAGATACCGGTATTGTCTGCTTTAGGCAGCTATTGTTCTCTGCCCTCCAATGGCATTTCTCCCTCTGACGCACAGACCAACTATATTGTGTTTGGATCACCTGTGCGCACGGACCATTCTTACAAAGCGTCCTGTATATAAGGACTGCTGTCTTCGCCTTTACACTTCAGAGTTTACTTCCCCTCTGAAGTGTAAGTCCCTTTTCTCTTTACCTCTCCTACCATACCTTTACTCATAAGGCGTTCCTTTATAGTAACTTGTCCTTACTAGGTATGCAGTTGTAATAGAGTTTACTTCCCCTCTGAAGTTAACTTGTCCTTACTAGCTTATTGCTATTAACGCTTCGCTCGTTAGTTCTGCGCTTCAACAGGTTATGGGCCCTGACGCCTAATAACTAACTTGCGTTATACCTACAGATCTACTCTTGTGTCACCTTGCTCTCTCAGCCGACCACATTTTTTTGTCGTCTTCTACATCTTCAGTGAGCATCCTCTATCCCCTATATTTCGACACATCCTTTCTCGTCCACCATGACTCTGTCATGTGCCATTCTGGCTAGCCTCTTAAGGAGGTTCTCGTGAAAGGTCTTTACGACCTTAAACTCCTCTGTGCGCACTATCCTAGTATATTTTCTATACCCGGTCTTCGTCCGGAAGTGCTTTCATAGGCCAATAGGGGAAGACCCTTGCGGCTATAGGCCTTTCTAATGGTTGGGTGATACTCGGTTAATACCTGGGTCACTTTAAGGGGTGTGAAGGCCTGGTTAATAGTCAAACCCAGAAGTCCTTCCCTCTGACACAACTAGGAAACGCTACTATACTATAATGGTATTTACACAGTAGCTATGACTAGACCTCTGCCAGGAGAAGTATTCGCTCCCATTGTGCAGGATTCGCTGCATGGCATGTATCACTAGTCTAGCTACTTAGTACCAAGACCCTTAATGGTCTGTTCTAGAGACTCCACAGACGACAGTCACAATTGTTATGGGAGTTGATCCCTATCATTGTCTCTGGAATTCGCTGTTGGCTCCTCTCTAGGGTACTACCCTTTACTGTGCATCTTAGTCGCCCCAGTCTACTTGGCCCTAAAGGTTAGAGATGGCCTTGAAGCGTCCTTCGCCGGACAATGCTTCTATGAGCCCTTCTTGCTAGACCCTGATAAAGCTGTATGATATGACCACTCGCCCTCCTAGGGTCTCAGAAGATCACAGTACAAGGCAGCCATCATAAAAATGATTCCACTACTATAATACTTCCAAGTCGCACAAACTTGAGGCATGACACTCTACTGTGTTATGGAGTTATAGCGCTCTTATGGCTGGACCTCTACTTTCCTTAAAACAAGATCTGGCTGGTTCTGACTGCTCCTCGGAACCAGATATACAAACATCTCAAATGGCTTCGCCCACCTTCCACCTCTCTTTCCCACCAACCCTCGTCCTTTCCAAGTTGGATGGGACAAACTGGCAAACATGGGGAGCGACCTTCACGTCGCTCATGTTGATGAATGGGGTGAAAAGGCACCTCTCTCACTCCCAGCCTGCCTTTGTTCCACACCACCCTGCCCCTGCAGCAGGAGTTGTTGGTGCCCCTACGGGGCCAACAGACGAAGGGTTGGCCATCTTGGCCCTGTGGGAGAAGCAGGAAGAGGTCATCACTGGCCTCCTATACCTCTCAGTCACATCAGAGGTTTTGTCTGGCATTGTGTCAGAGACGGTGTTCCCAACCGTCCATGACAAATTTTCCCACTTAGATCACCTCTATGGTCAGGTCGGCTCCATGGCCACCTTTAACCTATGGGTGGGCTTGGCCAACACCAAGCTTCAGGAAGGTAGCCCCTTCCAACCTCAACTCCAGAAAATGCTGGACGCGAGGAACACCCTTGTGGAGCAAGGGATGCCCGTCTCGGACATGCAAATGTCCTTCATACTATTAGACGCACTACCCCCCTCCTACAGCACCATAGCAGGCACCATCCTCGCCTCTGGCCCCCCTGCCAACCTACAACCTCAGGACCTAATAAACAGGTTCATTAATGAGGAATCACGTATTGCTGGTCCCCCGGCATCTTATAATAAGATAGCCCCCGTCAAGAAAAATTCGCCTCCGCACGATCATGCGTCGCAGGCATCGGGCAGCTCTGTGTCTCCGGACATAATCTGCCACTACTGCAAAAAGTCTGGCCATAAAAAGCCAGACTGCTACAAACTCAAACGGGACCAGGAGAATGCGAAGAAAGGGAGGGCTGGGCAACGTGGGAAAGCTGCCCAAAACACAATGACTGAGGCCCCGGACTCACTTCCAGGGAACAGGTTTGCTGCAGCCAATAGCATACCTGTACCAAAGAGCCGCCTATTTACTATAGTTAATGGCTCTGGCAAAATAGAAGAGGTACATGAAGTACCTCAGGTCTCCCTCTACATGATGAGTGTAAACCACTCTCAGATAGCATCAAGATGGATGATGGATAGTGGAGCATCAGCACATTTTACCCCACACCTTGAAGACTACGACTCCTACACACCCCACGAAGGAGTAGAAGTGCTTCTAGGTGACAACTCTCTGCTCAAGAGCGTTGGTACTGTTGAAGCGCAGAACTAACAAGCGAAGCGTTAATAGCAATGAGCTAGTAAGGACAAGTTAACTTCAGAGGAGAAGGAAACTCTGTTACAACTGCATACCTAGTAAGGACAAGTTACTATAAAGGAACGCCTTATGAGTAAAGGTATGGTAGGAGAGGTAAAGAGAAAGGGGACTTACACTTCAGAGGAGAAGGAAACTCTGAAGTGTAGAGGCGAAAATAGCAGTCCTTATATACAGGACGCTTAGCTAAGAATGGTCTGTGCGCACAGGTGATCCAAACACAATACATGTGGTCTGTGCGCCAGAGGGAGAAATGCCATTGGAGGGCAGAGAACAATAGCTGCCTAAAGCAGACAATACCGGTATCTTAACAATGGAGAACAATAAGAGCCATGTATGACTCTAACAATAAAGATAAACAAAAGCGGTCCGTAAGAGTCCGGCCAAGTCCAAATCAGTCCGTAAGGGACAGATACCGTATTTAGTAAATGGGATGACTCAATCATATCCCACGAGACATGTGACTTGAATCAGTCGCGTCTCAACAGGTACTGGTACGGTTACAATCCGAACCAACAGAGGTTATGACCTCAAAATATCAAACGTGCTACACCTCCCCAACACACACTCACGCATACTATCCACGCCTGCTCTAACACAAAAAGGCGCCATCATCAGTTTCGACTCAACATCTTTTGCTATAAGATTCAATGGAGAGACCATAGCGGAAGGACACAAGGCTTCAGGCCTATATTGGCTTGACGGACAACATATGAACTCAGTCCGAGCACCTGCATCTGCTAGCCTTGATGTCTGGCATCAGCGCATGGGACATATGTCCAAAGACGCGCTTAAAAGATATGCTCAGGAGTCTGTAAAAGGACTCCATATAAATAACTCACCGGTAGACGATAAGATATGCCATGGCTGTGAAACCGGCAAATCAACACGTCTACCCTTTCCACCTTCCTCAAAACGCGCACAAGAACCCCTTGAAGTCATCCACAGTGACCTTGTTGGCCCCATGCAGAGCCAATCAATACAAGGAAACAAGTACTTCGCCACGTTCATAGACGACTTCTCCAAAGCAGCAGTAGTCGTCTTCATGAAAACAAAGGACCAGTTTAAGGATGCCTTCCTACATTATAAGGCATGGGCTGAAAAACAACTAAACAAGCCCATCAAAACCTTACACTCGGACCGTGGTGGCGAGTACGTTAATAATGACTTAAAGCGCATACTTTTGGAAGCGGGAATTGAGCATACTCTTATGATGCCTCATTCTCCACAACAGAATGGGAGAGCCGAGCGATTTAACCGAACGGTTATGGAAAAAGGCACTAGCATGCTTCATCATGCAGGCCTTAGCCTTGGCTTTTGGGAGCAAGCAGTACAAACTGCTGTCCAAATTTACAACCGCACTCCCACTCGTTCTAATCAGTGGAAAACTCCGCTGGAGCTCTGGGATGGTACAGTCCCGGATGTCTCTTACCTTAGAGTATTTGGCTGCAAAGCCTACTATCATGTACCCGAACACAACCGGCGCAAACTAGATCCTAAAGCAAAGGAAGCCGTGTTTGTGGGCTATGAGCCCTTATCAAAGGGCTACAAACTCTGGGATAGACATAGCCGGTGCTTCGTCTCTTCACGAGATGTTACATTTGACGAAAGCACCTTCCCATCCCTGAGTGACCTGGCTCGTCACTCTCAAACTCCCACCCCTCCCGTGTCTGGTGAACTCGAAAGAGGCGCTGCCGGCGGAGAGATTTTCTTTGTAGTGCCTAGCCCGCCTACACCAGCTGTTGCCCCTGCGGCACCTACACCAGTCTTTGTACTCCCACCTATTCAGGTGCCCGCAGAACCTCAACAACAGCCTAGCACACCCCCCAACACCTCACCTGCTGTGGCAGACCAGACGATATATCATACTCCGCCTTCCCAAGCTCCTGCCCCTACCAATACTGCACCCACCCGCACTCGCACTCGCTCCACAAGGCGTGCTGCAGTAGTAGCTCCCATTCCGGCCCCTAATTTCAATAGGGAAGTGTCTCCTCCCAGATCTACTCCCAGATCTCCCAGGAACACCCAGCCGGTTTCGCCTAATAGACCAAGGCGGAGCACTAGGGTACGATTCACGAATCCTCGCTATCTCCAAGAGGACGATGAATTCGTGCAAGGAAGCAGTAGGCTGGGAATGATAGACCTACTTAATACGGCAGAGGTACCCGGCTATAGGGACCCTCAGACCTTTAAGCAGGCTATGGAGTCTGACCAAGCTGTCGATTGGCTTGAAGCATGCCAGTATGAACTGGATGCTCTCGACAAGCTTGACGTCTGGAGATTAGAACCCCTTCCCGCTGGAAGGAAGGTGGTTAAATGCAAATGGGTGTTTAAAAAGAAAGCAGATGGACGCTTTCATGCTAGGCTAGTGGCAAAAGGGTTCACCCAACTAGAGGGGGTGGACTTTGACGAAACTTTCTCCCCAGTTGCCCGCTTCGAGTCCTTAAGACTCCTTCTTGCGCTGGCTACGCTTGAAGACTGGCATATTCACCAAATGGATGTCAAATCGGCATTCCTTCATGGGGAACTGGAGGAAGAAATTTATATGGAGCAACCTGTTGGTTTCGTCACAGCTGGCTCCGAGCACCTTGTGTGCCGGTTACAGAAGGCACTTTATGGCCTAAAACAAGCCTCCCGTGCATGGAACGTGCAGTTCCATGGGGTCCTTTGTGACCTAGGCTTTACGCGGACGTACTCTGATGCAGGAGTATATGTGTATCATCTTCAAGAGGGGGGTGACACATTATTTGTGATCTTATATGTAGATGACATCACTATACTTGGGAGCTCTCTATCAAAGATCAATGATCTGAAAGTCTCTCTATCAGACCGATATGAGATGACTGATCTTGGTGAAATCCAATCATATCTCGGTGTCAACATCACCAGAGATCGTGCAAACCGCACCATGGAAATCGACCAATCAGATTACATCCGCGATGTGATTGAGCGCTTTGGAATGTTAGATTCCAACCCAGTATATACCCCTCTTCCCTCTGGCGCTGAGGCACACTTGATCAAATTTGAAGATCAGGCCTCTACTTCTGAAATTAAGAAGTATCAACAGATAATTGGGTCTCTGCTGTATGCACAGATAGGAAGCAGACCTGATATATCCTTCGCTGTTGCGCGCCTCAGTCAATTTGCTTCCAATCCCTCACCTCAGCATTTACGCCTATCCAAGTATGTCCTAGCCTACCTAAACACAACAAAGGACTACAGGATACGCTATGCTGGAGGGACTGACTCTGATGGAGCTGGCCTTCATGGCTACTGCGACTCTTCCTGGGGAGATCAGGAAGAAAAGCACTCCACCTCTGGCTACGTCTTCTTGCTTGCCAATGGAGCCATTTCATGGTGTACCAGAAAACAGAAGACCATAGCCCAGTCTACCACAGAAGCAGAGTACATGAGCCTCGCTGAGGCCTCTAACCAAGCTCAGTGGTACACCACTTTCCTAGGGGAACTAGGGTATGAGGTAGCCTCCCCCATTCCCCTACACTGTGACAACAAGGGTGCTGTAGACTTAGCATTAAACCCTGTCACTGGAAGGCGGTCCAAACATATCCTGATCAAACACCATGTAGTCAGGGAGTACGTAGAAAATAAGGTCATAGACCTGATCCGTACTCCTACAGGGGAAATGGTTGCAGATGGACTCACTAAGTCACTGCCCAAAGAACCCTTTGACAAAATGGTCACTGATCTAGGAATGGTGTAAGAAGGGTTAAAAGGAAAACTTGTACACAGTCAATGGTCGTCAATCCTTGGTTTAGCAACAAGGACGTCACATTGTTCTGTAATCTAGTACAAAACACATCATGTTCTCTAATCCATGAGAGCTATGAAAAACCCTTCTTAGAACTCTGAAGGAGTTGGACCTTGTTCCAACTCAGTACAGAAGATAGTCCTTTATCACAGGACTACCACGAAGTGGGTGTAAAAACCGCTTCGGATTGAACATTATCTGCACAAAGATTCCAACCTCAATCCTGAACTTCTGTACGACTCTGGGTTCTATATAAAACACCTATAACTACAAAATGGACTGCCTCTATCATGGAGGGATGTTGAGACGCGACTGATTCAAGTCACATGTCTCGTGGGATATGATTGAGTCATCCCATTTACTAAATACGGTATCTGTCCCTTACGGACTGATTTGGACTTGGCTGGACTCTTACGGACCGCTTTTTGTTTATCTTTATTGATAGAGTCATATATGGCTCTTATTGTTCTCTATTGTTAAGATACCGGTATTGTCTGCTTTAGGCAGCTATTGTTCTCTGCCCTCCAATGGCATTTCTCCCTCTGACGCACAGACCAACTATATTGTGTTTGGATCACCTGTGCGCACGGACCATTCTTACAAAGCGTCCTGTATATAAGGACTGCTGTCTTCGCCTTTACACTTCAGAGTTTACTTCCCCTCTGAAGTGTAAGTCCCTTTTCTCTTTACTTCTCCTACCATACCTTTACTCATAAGGCGTTCCTTTATAGTAACTTGTCCTTACTAGGTATGCAGTTGTAATAGAGTTTACTTCCCCTCTGAAGTTAACTTGTCCTTACTAGCTTATTGCTATTAACGCTTCGCTCGTTAGTTCTGCGCTTCAACAATCTTTACAATCTCGGACTTTCTTATCTATGACATCACTGTACAATGACATCATGGACTCCTCTGGACTCCCCTTGTATTTCGCCCTTGTACTCTGATCCTTGTTGCTATCTTTATTATGATGTAAAGAGATTTATTTATTTGTTTGGGATTTCTCCCGAACGGCGAGCAACGAGGGTAGCATCAAGGAGCAAGACGCGTGCCCCTATCTGAGTTTCTTTGTGTACTATTTACATCGCTATCGTAATACTCGCACGTTACACCGATCCGGAGATTACCAATATTGGACTTTGCCGGCTGTTGCCGACTGGGATTCCTACACTCCCCTTCACGTCGGTATCAGTCCCATTTCTTCGACGTGCCGTTTATGTTTAGGGCGGGGCAATGGCTTGGTTAGTATGTCAGCCGTCTGTTCGGGATCCCTGCAATCTCCGATTTCGATCGATTTGCGTTCAACTTGTTCACGGATCCAATGCCATTTTGTGGCCAAGTGTTTGGCCCTTTTATTAAACTGATGGTTGCGCGCCATGGCAATAGAACCGGTATTGTCTCCTTTAACTAAGGTCGGATATTGCTGACTAAATCCGAGGTCTTCATAGAGATTCCTCAGCCAGCATGCTTCACGGCACGCCTCTGAGAGGGCTATGTATTCCGCTTCTGTTGATGACAGTGCAATCACTGTTTGTTTCTTCGACATCCATGAAATTGCACTGCCTCCGGCCTTGAAAATATAACCTGATGTTGACTTGTAGTCATCTTGGTTGGCATAAGCGGCATCCGCAAAGCCATGGAAAAGGTTTGTGTTCTTATTTTTCCCCGGAAGCGTCGAATACCTAATTCCGTATTCATGCGTTCCGGCGAGGTATCGAAGGATCCTTTTTAGGGCTGCCGTATGTTCAAGGCTCGGATTTGCGGTGTAACATGTTGAGACGCGACTGATTCAAGTCACATGTCTCGTGGGATATGATTGAGTCATCCCATATACTAAATACGGTATCTGTCCCTTACGGACTAATTTGGACTTGGCCGGACTCTTACGGACCGCTTTTGTTTATCTTTATTGTTAGAGTCATATATGGCTCTTATTGTTCTTCATTGTTAAGATACCGGTATTGTCTGCTTTAGGCAGCTATTGTTCTCTGCCCTCCAATGGCATTTCTCCCTCTGGCGCACAGACCACCTGTATTGTGTTTGGACCACCTGTGCGCACAGACCATTCTTAGCTAAGCGTCCTGTATATAAGGACTGCTGTTTTCGCCTCTACACTTCAGAGTTCCTTCACCCTCTGAAGTGTAAGTTCCTTCTCTTTTACTCTACACTACCTTTACTCACAGACGTCTTAGTACTTGTCTCTAGGTGTGTAGTAGTATCGCTATAGAGTTCCTTCACCCTCTGAAGTTACTTGTCTCTAGCTCATTGCTATTAACGCTTCGCTCGTTAGTTCTGCGCTTCAACATAACACGCTAATCTATTTACAGCGTGCGCGATGTCCGGCCTTGTAGCATTGGCCAGGAATTGAAGTTCGCCTAGCAATCTCACATACGAATTGCTTTGGCTCCCTTCGTTTCCATCTGGATTTGGCCCCAACTTTTGGTTAGGATCCATCGGTGTCCTTACCGGGTTTGCACGTAGCATCCCTTCCTTTTCCAGTATGATTTCTACATATCTCTTTTGGGAAATCGTTACTGACGTTTCGTCTCTGGTGATCTCGATTCCGACGATCTTCGCCGGCTCGCCCATATCAGTGACCTCCCATTCGGTATGTAGGTTCCCTTTTATCACTTTCATCGAATCATCTGACGTCGCGAACAGTAAGAGATCGTCAACCCAGACAGTTATAATTTCCAGGTCGCCGCCTCCCCTTCGCACATATACGCATGGATCCGATATCAAGCGCGAGAAGTTGTGCTTTTGCAGCTTCTCATCGAGCTCGTTGTTCCATTCTTGCCCGGATTGTTTAAGTCCGTGTAACGTCTTTATGAGTAGGCAAGCTCGATTTGTCCCGTCCTCATATCCCTCTGGCTGATGCATGTATACAGTCTCCTTCAGGGTCCCATTTAGGTAAGCCCCTTTAACATCCATTTGCTGGATGTGAAGATCTTGTATCGTCGCGAGGGCCAGTACGGCTCTTATAGTTTCAAGCCTAACTACTGGTGAGAACGTTTCATCATAGTCATATCCCGGTCTTTGCGCGCAGCCCTTAGCTACTAATCGCGCTTTGTATTTCAGGATATTACCTGTTTTGTCATACTTTTTCGCAAAGACCCATTTGTTGGCGATCGGGACAGCGCCATCGGGAGGATCGGTGAGCATCCATGTTCCCTTTGCCTGTAATTGGCTGAGTTCTGCTCTCACCGCTAACTCCCAATCTGACCACTCTGGAGACGCCTTCGCCTCTTTTAGACTATTCGGCTCTTCTCCCCCATATACGTGGGCTTGCGCGGTCATTATTTCGTCTTCCATATCAGAAAACGGGTCATTTAAGTACCTGTAATCCGCGCGTATGCCTCGCGTTTTGCGGGGTGGTCCTTGTGAGTCTACGCTACTTTTCCTCTTTTGACCTGCGTGTATAGGGCTATTACCCATTTGGTTTTCCCCTGGCTGTACGTCCATGATTGGTACGTCGCCTGGCGGTACGTCCCCATTTGGTACGTCGCCTAACATAGGTTGTGCTGCTCCGCCTGTGGACAGAGCGCCTCTACCGAACTCCCCTTCGCGCTGTGCACCAGGCACGATAACGACCTCTTCTGGCGTTTTGGGGTACTCGGGAGGACAGAGGAATTTGTAATTTCGGGAGGTAAGTACCTTCCGAGTTTCTGCACTATAGTATTTGATGGCCTTTGGTCCATCTTCATAGCCGACGTAAGCTCGTCTTTTAGACTTGGGGAGCATTTTTCTCTGCTCAGCTGTGCTTTGCAGAAGTACCCAAACGGGTGCTCCGAATTCCCTTAGGTGAGTCACGTCCGGTTTCCTTTGAAACCATAGCTGATAGGGCATGACTTCTAATACTCTTGTATAGGAATGATTTCTTATGTACGCTGCGTGTTCTACAGCGTGTTCCCAAAGGAATTCGGGTAAATTATGATGAACAGTGCACATGAAGGGACTATACTCACAGTGACAAAGTAGACTGTGGTGAGATACAGAGGGTGGCTGGAAGCAGCAACAGAGTAATCTTGCAAGCGAAGCAGAGGTAGTGTCTGGCACACAACAGATGAGAACTGATGTTATTACAGAGTAGAGAACATACCTGGCACACAACAGATGAGAACTGATGTGGACCAGGAGCGTACAAGCTGCACTACTTATACAAAATACAGAGTGACGGTGGTAACATGGCGTCACAGTAAGTACAAGGGACATTGTTCTACAGATGGACAAAGGAGTGGACGTTCTGAGAACAAGGGACAAAAGGAACAAGGAGAATCTAGACTAATGATATCATACTGACATCATAATAAGGATAGAACAAAGGGAAACTACAAGGGCGTTGAGTACAACGCAAAGTCTGGATCCTATGATGTCATAGTGTACAGTGATGTCATAGATTAAGGGAATACAACAAGTCCGAGATTGTGTGATCATAATAATCTAATCTACATGAGTCCTGTATATCTTATCTATAGCAGTCCATATCTGATTGTCCTTTGAGCCACTGAGTGCGCAAGGGTCACTTATCAACAAATTACCCCCTTTTAACATTGCTCGAGCGAGTTCGACTAACGTTCGATTCATTTGCTCGGCAATGCCATTTTGAGCAGGTGAGTACGGCATGGTTACTTCATTTGTAATTCCACGCTCATGACACCACGTCTGCAGAGCTTCGTTAATGTATTCTTTTCCCCGATCCGTGTGCGTCGCACGGGGAGGATGATCGCTTGCTCTGAGATACGTTAAGTAGTCTCTCACCGCTTTCGCTGCCTGATCCTTCCCTTTTAGGAAAGTGATTGTGATGTATCGGGTAGTGTCGTCGACGAATAGCGCATAGTATTGGTGTCCGTTTATGGACGCAATGTCGTATTTTCCCCAGAGGTCCATGTGAGTTAATTCACCTGGGGAAGTGTGACGTGCTGATACCTCTTTATAGGGTTCTTCCGCTGCTTAGCCTCAGTACACGCAACGCAGTCGGGCTTCGGCGTCAACGTATCAACGCGGAACCCCTCGACTAGATTCCTTTCTAGCAATTTCTTTAAACCACTGTAGCTTACGTGCCCGAAACGTTTATGCCAGGTATGCCAGCTTGGAAGCGGATTCGTGGCCGCGAATATATTATCCGCGTGTTCACGTTCCCCCATTTGCCATACTTTAACCTGTAACTTATACAAGTTGTTTCTGGCGATTTGGCCTTTAGTCACCGTTTCTCCTTCTTTGGAGAGTAATTTCAGTATGCCGCATTTACTCATATAAGTTCCGCCGGCACTGTCCCATCTCCCAAGGGAGAATAGATTATTCTTATTATTTGGAATATACAGAACTTGTTCGAGTCGCAGAATATATTTGCGACCGTCACAGTCTGTTTCCAATTCGACAGTGCCTCTGCCCTCAATGGGGACGATGGAATTACCAATGCCGGCAACTGAAGCGTCGATACATCGTTCATATGTCACGAACGATGATCTATTATTTGCGACATGAGAGGTAGTCGTGCTATCAGCCAACCAGTCATAACGAGCAATGGAATCATCATTTCTGGTCACGTAGCTATAGTCAACACCTTTGTATTTGTGATACTCATCAATGTCCTCCCAGCCTTTTTCGTCGTCGATCGTTAGATCGCCAGCATAGCGCGCAACGTCAATCTTAGAATCGACGGCATGACATGCGATCTGCTTAACGGGAACGACAGCACTCGGTCCTGTCCACGGCAAGTTAGCATGGACTTCCTCGATCTTCGAGGTAGACGTAATGTTTGAGGTAGATGCTTTAGGCTGTCCATCAGCGTCGCCGTCGTTCTTGGGCTTCTTGTCCTTGCCTGCTTGCCAACAGTTGCTGGAAGGATGATTATACTTCCCGCAATGTTCGCACTTACTCTTTCCTATGAAGTAACAATCAGCCGTATTGTGTCTGTCTTTGTCGCAGTGCTTGCAATGCTTGCGCTTGCCACGCTTCGAGGACCCTCATTTGGTATCCCTGGAGCGTGTATCGCCGATGCGCTTGGCAAGAGAGCACTTTTTGTTAGTGGTCTGATTCGTGCTCTCGGACTTCTGAGAACGAATGTTGCGCCGGAGGCACTCCTCTTTCACCATACCTATAAATACCTGGGAGGTTGTGGACTTCTTCGGGTCGTCACTGACGTCCTCGAATAGTCTGCCGTAATATGGCTATGAGGCACTTTGCAGTGCCCCTAGGGATGAAGTTTGGAGGAGAGACAAAGGGTCGAAGGGTTGATGTGAGATTGGAAGACAGGTGTTCATGTCACTTAGCAGCTGGGTTTAGGATGAATCTCAGAGTGAGCAGACACTCAGTAGTGCACACAGGGGTAGCGAGGTAGGGTTGTACCCAAGGTTGACCCAGCATTTCTCCAAACCCTAGTAAACCCACTCAACAACCCCTAACTTAGGGTTAATTTACAGTGCACTGTACACAGTGACCTAGCTGCTATGTACCCTACATATCCTATGCATGTACACCTCTATCTACTGTTTATATATTAAGAAGCATGCCTTCACACTTCTCCAAATAAAACCAAATGCAACAGAGTCACACTGAGTATGGGCATCCAGGACGCCCTCACACACACTGCCCTCGCCACGGCCTGGTGTGCTGATGCCATATTACAAATCTGAGGGTCACTGAGTATGGGCGTCCAGGACGCCCTCACACACACTACCCTCGCCACGGCCCAGTGTGCCGATGCCATATTACAAATCTGAGGGTCACTGAGTATGGGCGTCCAGGACGCCCTCACACACACTACCCTCGCCACGGCCCAGTGTGCCGATGCCATATTACAAATCTGAGGGTCACTGAGTATGGGCATCCAGGACGCCCTCACACACACTGCACTTGCCACAGCCCGGTGTGCCGGTGCTGCGTCACATAATATACATAACATGTGCACACAGCACTGTGGCATAACCATTGTGACTATACACTCTGTTCATGACAAAGCATCCTGGACACTCCTATATGAATGTGATATTCAAATATCTTATAGATAAGATTAGATTTCATGCATGCGTGCATCAAATACCATGTTTTGTGTATGTGTGCCTGCATACTCATCCAAATAGACCAAATTTGAGGGTCACACTGAATGGGTCGTCCAGGACGCCCTCACACACACCACCCTCACCATGGCCTGGTGTGCTGGTGCTGCATCCTTGTTGCATTGTGCATATCTCACAAGCACTTCCTTATCTATTAACCCTATCTTAGGGTTTATATTTTGTCATTTATAAACCATAATTTAGGGTTTATATGGCTCATATTGGGAAATGCACCCAAGGTGGAGTCATATACAGCAGCTTTTGAATATATGAATGTAGCTTTCATGATGATCTGCAGGTCTTCCCTCTGATCATCCTGTCTGCAGTTAATAGTCATGTGACCTAAGAGTGTAACACAGTGTATAATTTCTATCATGTAGTACTGTAATTTTTAAGTTGAAGAGCTGTACTGTACAGCCAGGAGCGAGCAACGCGAGTGAGCGGCTGTACAGTACAGCTCTTCAACTTAAAAATTACAGTACTACATGATAGAAATTATACACTGTGTTACACTCTTAGGTCACATGACTATTAACTGCAGACAGGATGATCAGAGGGAAGACCTGCAGATCATCATGAAAGCTACATTCATATATTCAAAAGCTGCTGTATATGACTCCACCTGGAAAGACATGCTAAATGTGTCTGTCAGGTCCTCATAACACCCATCTTCCAATCTCACATCAACCCTTTGACCCTTTGTCTCTCCTCCAAACTCCATCCCTAGGGGCACTGCAAAGTGCCTCATAACAATGCCATTGAACGACAAATACCAACCGGACGTCAGACAATTTGTCTGCACCTGCTGTTGATAAGTGACCTAAGCGCATCTAGCGGCTCAATGGACATGCAGATAACGGACTGCTTTAGATTAGATATACAGGACCTGTAGATTAGATTACTTTTGATCTTTACAATCTCGGACTTCTTGTATTCTCTTATCTATGACATCACACATGTACATGACATCATGGACCACTCTGGATTACCCTTGTACTACGTCTATGTACTTTCCTTTGTTCTTATCTTTATTGTGATGTCACCATGATATCATAGTCTGGACTCTTCTTGTTCTCTACACCTTGTTCTCTTTCTAGTCCACTCCTTTGTCCGTGTACAGAACAGTGCGCCTTGTATTTACTGTGACCTGCTGTTACCAGCGTCACCCCCTGTAGCAGTATAAATAGAGTACTTTGTACGCTCCTGGTCCACATCAGTTCTCATCTGTTGTGTGCCAGACACTACCTCTGCTTCACTTGCAAGATTACTCTGTTGCTGCTTCCAGCCACCCTCTGTATCTCACCACAGTCTACTTTGTCACTGTGAGTATAGTCCCTTCATGTGCGCTGTTCATCACCTGCCTGCAGTTCGTCGTCAGTCAATTTTTGGTATGCAAGCACCTTGTAACGTCTACCACGGACGCTTGCCTGACTTAGGCCTCTTGTTTGGTGGCGATCCTAAGAAGTCGGTAGTTGCGGTTGGCGAAGGTACTTGCGTAGAAGGCGGGATGAGGTTGGAGGCTCTCGTCGCGTCCAAAGTATGCGTGAAGATCTTCGAGTTGTGGAACTCCCGAGGGGATTCGATCGATGTACTTAGCGTTGGCCCACGAGGTGCTGTCGAGGATGTAGAAGGTGTGATACGGTGTTGCTACACGATCGTTGCGATAGAGGAAGACTTGGTAGGCTGCGATGTCGACAGGGAAATCCACTGATCCGCGAAGGGACAGGCGAAAGGGTAAGTCACGGGGATCCCTGGTCTAAGGGGATATGCCGGACACTCACTTAAGAGGGGGAGACCTCTTAGTAAAGACGAGTAGATGGTGGTGGTATTGAAGAAGACCAAGATGCCGTTCTTGGTCTTCACACTAGTCTACTTATACAGTTACGCGCGGGCTTTGAAGCGCCGCTGGGATACTAACTAGCCAATAGCGTAAGTACCGTGAACCCTAGTACAGCTATCCTAGTTATGAGTCACTACGAGTCATCCGAGATCCGATCCGTTATTGTACAATCACATGTGCCGGAGCTTACCCGCCTGACTGATCCTACAAGTCCATGACGATATTCTGCTGACGGCGATGTCATAGTCGACGCGTCAGTGTCCACTTCCTGGCCCGAGGCGCCGATCAATCCGAACCGTAACATCACCCCCTTCTTATGGTCAAGCTCCAGCTCGACCCCGCTGTGCCGCTGCCTCCCTCTGTGCTGCAACTTGTTGCCCTGCTTCCAGCCCGGGGCGATAGGAGTCCCGCTCCGCCTCGATACGCGTGATCGCGTTTGCCCGTTGGAGACAGAGTACGCATTCACGTCTCACCCTGGCGACTTTGTCCAACTCCTCCGTCAACCGTGCCAACTCCGATTCCTTCGCTTCCACCCCCGCCTGGGCGCAGCAGTAGCGGTGGACCTCCGCTGTCAACGTGAGGTCCTTCATGCCCGTGAGGGCGCGGTCCACCGACTCCCGCATGATGCTGCGCTGATCTAAGAAGATCAGGTCGTCGTCGCAGTACGCGGTGTCTCGGGGGTAGTCGTAGTTGGGGGCGGCGTGCACCGGCTTGCCGTACTGCTGGTCGCTGCCTCTCCTGTAGGCGAGGACAAAGGGGTCCGCCGTAAGGATGAGCTGCGTATACCGAGCTGGGTGCAGCCGGTCCTGAGCATCGCGGATCTGGAAAGGGATATAATGTACTCCCCTGTTGAATTTGAACCCGAGGGGTGGAGGAGTCTCCACTTGGCATCGGGAAACCGGGCTGTGTTCTTCCGCACGGTAGATGTGGACCTTGGGTCGAGCAGCTTTCGGCATACGTATTGGCTCCCCGTCCGTGGTGCATAGCGGAGGGGTTTCGTTGTGCGTGGTGGTGAGGTGGTTGCCGTACGTGAGGTGTTGGTGTAGAGGGCAATGTTCCTCTGATAGGTACCGGTCGAAGTCTCGGTCCTCTTGAATCGGAGTCTCGTCCGTATCGGGTTCTGCGGACGTTGACATGTGGGTCGGCGAAGGATCTCTTGTACCAACTCTTGTAGAGGTTGGTGAAGGAATGAGGGATGGTAGGGGGGTAGGTGGACGACTTCCTCCATCATGAATGGACTGGGGAAGCGACAGGGGTGATGATGGCGCGTTCTGAACGATGAGGGTAGGTTGTACTGAGATAGGGAGTAGGTCGTCGAGGACATAGTGTACTTGGACTGGGGATTGGGACATGAGTATGTGAGGGAGTGAGTGAAGGAGATGGGGACGTCTCTTGGGATTTCCCTGCGCTTATATGTGTTTCTCTAGCGGGGTTTGAACGTTTGAACTCCCGAATCGCTTCATCGGCGAATACGTCATCCTTGGAAACCCACTGGTTGTCCGAGTCCGGATACCCGCGCCATTTGACCAAATACTGCAGTTTTCTCGTTCTGCCAAATTGCTGAGAGTCTAGAATTCTTTCGACCTCGTATTCTTCTTCTCCATCAACTAGATCCGGTGGTGGGCGCTGATAGTTTGGTCCGTGTGTGGGAGTTTCTCTGTACGGAGTGAGAAGGTCCGTGTGAAACACTGGGTGAATGCTCCACTGCGTGGGAAGTTCTAGGCGGTAGTTGACTGCGGACATCACCTGGATGATCTGGAAGGGGCCATGTCTTCAGGGCGCGAGTTTTGCCGTTGGTTGGTTGGTACGTAGGTGGCGCCCTTCGAGCCATACGAGGTCCCCGATTTGGTATTTTGGGGTGTCCTTGTGTTTGATCCATCCTTGCTGCGCTTTGATCATCAGTTCCTGGGCGCGTGTTCTAGCCTCTTTGAATTGCTGCGCTCGTAGCGCCACTTGTGGAATAGGGGATGGTCGATCGATCCAATCAGCGCGTGGGTTATACCCCATAAGGACGTTGAACGGGGATTCCTTGGTGGATTCGTTGGGCCAGTTGTTGTGTGTGAATTCCGCCATTGGTAGGTATTGTGTCCAGTCGTCCTGTCGTTCGTTAACCCAGAATCTTAGATATTGTTCTAGCCATTGATTGGTTCGTTCTGATTGTCCGTCAGTTCTAGGGTGATAGGCGGTGGAGATGTTTTGTTCTATGCCGAGTATTCGGCATAGTTCGCGGATGAACTTTGACGCGAATCTGGGGTCTCGATCGCTGATGATGCGCGCTGGTAGTCCGAATCTGGGGAACACATGTGTCACGTACAGGGCCGCCGTTCCTTCCGCGCTTATTTCTTCTAGGCATGGGATGAATACTGCCGCTTTTGAGCAGTCGTGGTCTGTTACCGTCAGTATGGAGTCGCAGCCGTTCGATTGGGGTAATTTGGTGATGAAATCCAAGGCTATGACTTCGAATGGGGTCGCTTCTGGTTTCGGGAATATTGGTTGCAGGGGTGCGCGTGTTGGTTTGTTATTGATTTTGATTCGTTGACAGTCGGCGCATCCTTTAACGTAATCCTGTGTTTCTTGCCGGAGTCCTGGCCACCAATAGTATCTTTCGATCAATTTGATGGTTCGGTTAATTCCCGGGTGTCCGTATGCGAGGGTGTCGTGATGGGCTTGTATAATACGCTTCCGTTCGTGAGCGTCGCCAGTGACTACCCTTCGTCCCTCTTTGTACCAAGTGCCTTCGATGCGTTTGAGTTTGTGTGGGTCTACCCATTTCGTGACCGTGTCGTTATCCTGGATGTACACCAGGTACGTGGGTTGCATTTCTTCCACAGGGATCGTTGTGCTCATGCGTGTCGGGTTGTCCGTTGTGTCAATTGTTGCAGCTCTGACGAATATGTGATCTGGGAGCACTGTGACTTGTTCGTTGTCGTGCTCCCCTTGATCGTAGTCGGGTCTTCTTGACAGGGCGTCCGCTCTTCCATTTGCCG
The DNA here is from genome assembly GCA_021524915.1 of Lactarius akahatsu. NCBI lineage: Eukaryota > Fungi > Basidiomycota > Agaricomycetes > Russulales > Russulaceae > Lactarius > Lactarius akahatsu. The sequence goes on along the minus strand of JAKELL010000142.1, from coordinate 3,739 downwards.
TTCCCTTGATGTGGTGAATCTCTATGTCATATTCGGAGAGTTCTAGCACTTCCCTTGCTACCCGTCTGCTTATCTTTTGTGGGGATCTCCAGTATTGCAGGTTCATGTGGTCGGAGAATACTTTGATCTTGTGGGGTGATCCAGCAAGGTATGGTCTCCAGTTTCTTAATGCCTTGACGATGGCCAACAGTTCCAGATCATAGATATCGTAGTTCCTTTCTGCTGCGTTGAGGGTGTTGGAGTAGTAGGCGATTGGGTGTCGTTTGTTGTCTTTGTCGTGTTGGAGTAGTACTGCTCCTACCGCGTATCCTGAGGCGTCGACTTCTAGTTCGAATGGTTGGTCAAGTTCTGGGTGTTTGAGTACCGGTTCTTCTGTTACCAAGGTCTTTAGTTTGTCGAATGCCGTTTGTTGTTCTGTTCCCCATTGCCATTCTGTGTCTTTCCGCGTGAGTTTGTTGAGTGGTCGTGCGTGTGAAGCGAATCCTCGGATGAAAGCGCGGTAAAAGTTACAGAAGCCCAGGAATGATCACACCTGTTTGATGTTTTTTGGGGTTGGCCATTCGCGGATTCCAGAGACTTTGACCGGGTCCATGCGAATCACCCCCTTCTTAATGATTACCCCCAGGTAATCGAGGGTGTCTGAGTGGAATACGCATTTCTCCAGTTTGAGGTATAGGTCGTTTTGTTCCAGTAGGTCCAGGATGTCGTGAATGGCTTCCGTGTGCGCTTCCCGTGTCGTGGCTGTTGCTACTCCGATGTCGTCCATGTATACGCGGATGATAGTTCCCTTCTTCTCGTGGTGTTCAATGAGAGGAGCGAAGATCCAGTTCATCATTGCTTGGAAGGTTGCTGGTGCATTTGTCATTCCGAAGTACATTACCAAAGGTTCGAAGAATCCCCGTTTAGTCTTGAAGGCCGCCTTATGTTCGTCACCAGGTTTGATTCTGATGTTGGTGTACCCCCATCGGACATCGAATTTGGAGAATATCCATCCTCCACTGAGATCTGCGATTAGTTGTGGTATAAGCAGTAGTGGATATTGGTTGCGTATGGTCCAAGCGTTGAGCTCTCTGTAGTCCTGTACCGGCCGTAGCTTTCCGTCCTTCTTTTTAACGAAGAAGAAAGGGGCTGCGTACTGTGATTTAGACGGTCGAATGTATCCTTTGGCCAGTTGTTCGTCTAGGAATTCTTCCAGGGCTTTATCCTCTGCTTGGTTCAGTGGGTAGATTTTGCAGTTGATGTGGTCCGGGGCGTTCGGTTTGAGGTCGATAGCGTGATCCCATGGTCTGGATGGTGGGAATCGATAGGATTCCTCTTCGCTGAATACCTTTGCGTGCCTCTTGTATTCTTCGGGAAGTTCCTGTTTTTCTGTGGATTCGTGTGCCGCGATTGCCAAGTCGGTTGCCGTTGTTCGTAAGTGTACCGGGGTTGTTTCCTCTTCCAATTCTTCGAATGCCTTTGTTCGTTCGTCGTCCTGCATTTTTGTGATGGCTCTTCGCAGTTCTGCTCGAATTGCTGCTTGGGTTGGAGGTTTGTTGGGGTTGATGGTTCGTATGATGATGGGGTATTGTTTGGTATCCATGGTGGCGGTGGCCCATTGGATTCGTGGTTGAAATGTAGCTAGCCAGGGATACCCGAGGATGATATCTTCCCCTCCTACGTTTGTGATTAGGAACTGAATGGTTTTGAGTTTTCCATCAGTTTGTATGTTTAGATCGACATAGTGGGTGATTTTTCCCCCTTTGTTATGTGTTCCGTCAATATTCCATATGTTGCGCGGGTTAGGTAACTCGTTAGTCCCTAGTTGCATCCTTTTGACGAAGTCTGGATGTATGAAGTTGTGGGTGGCTCCGGAGTCCACCAATGCTTTTTTGTCGGCCATGAAGTAACTCGTGCGAATCGAAACTGGGACGTGCATAGATCGATAGTGCGTGATAAACATCGAGTTACAATTTAAAGCCCTCACCCAGGCCGTTGGGTTCAGGCGTTCGGAAAATCCGGCCTCCCCATCATTTCCCTCATGAACATTCCCCTCTGTTCCTCCGGTAGTGCCACGACTTGGCCCAGCAGATCGTTTACTTGAGAGCTGGCGTTGCCCCTGTTGGCTTGGACCGGTTCGTCCAAGTCGATGAGTGGTTCCTCTGCCACGCTTTGTGGTGCAGTGGGGACTTCTTCGATGTATGCGCTTCTTCCTTGCGCCCTTTGCGGCTGGTTGCAATCTCGTGAGAAGTGTCCCTTCTGGTTACAGTTATAACAGGTTACATCCCTTAGGTTTAGGACTCCTCGTCCAACTCCTCTGCGTTGCATAAATCCAGCCCTTGGAGGGAACGGGGGTCTTCCTCCCGTGGCCCAATCTCTTGGGTTTTCCGGGTGGTTTCGATTTACATCACCGATCTCTGCGACTCGTGCCCTGATTCTTCCTGGGGTGGTGTCCATCGTGTCGGGGTGGTTACGGTATTGTTGCCACCCTTGTTGGTTTCCTTGTCGTTGTGGGGGTTGGAACCGGAGCGGCTGGTTTGGACGGGGTCGTTGTATAGTTTGTGGCTGTCTTCCAAAGCCGGTTTCTCTGGCCTTTATGTGCAGATACCTCTTCTGTTGTTCGATGAGCGCGCTTTTCCATTGGGAGTAGCTGCGCGGATTGTGGAATTGATAGGCGTTTTGGTACAGTTTAAGGGGAACTCCTCTGGTGAACTTGTCGAGAACAAGTGGTTCGTCCAGCCAGTAATCAGCCTGTCGAACCAGCTTTTCAAATTTAGTGACGTAGCTGTCAATGTCCTCGTTCATCATTCTGAACCCTTTGTCGAGTTCTACTCTTGCGCGATCCTTTTCTAGGTTATCGCGGAACTGTCCCTTGAACGCGAGCTCTACTCCTGCCCAGAGCCATGGGTCGTTTCTGTTGGTTTGGGTGTCGAGCCATTTGGCTGTTTCTGTTGCCCATTCGTCGACAAGTGGTCCCTGGACGTAAGTGAGGAACATCATTGCTTTGATGTAAGGGACTTTGAGGCTTTTGTTGGCGGCGTTGACTCCTGCGAATCGGTTCCATTGGGCGAGGAAGGCTTCTGCTTCGTCACGATTTCCAGTGAAGATTTTAGGCTCTTTCCCGATGAATTTGTCGGTGTCGGGCATTATGAATACTGGTATGCCTGCTTCATCTTGCGGGTTGCTGTCTGGGTCGCCTCCAGGTGGTGCTCCTCCTCCTCCTCCTCCGTCGGGTGGTCCTCCGGGGAGTGGTTGGTATCCCTCGATGTCTTTGCCTAGTAGGGCTGTTCGAGCTGCGGCCATGGTTGGGATAGTTATGGACATGTCAGTGGGAATCAACTCAGCGATTTGTTTCAGTTGTTCCTCCTCTTGTTCGTCTCTGATGACGATTTCTTCCGGGTTGCTTTTGATCGATGGCGATGGTGCGGGTGTCTTGGGTGTTGGGGATCTGATGGGTTCTTCGTTTTCCCCGTCGATTATTCCCCACTGGTCTCTGGTGACGACTTCTGATTGTTTGATATCTAGGTTGAGGATTGAACTTGCTGGTCTAGTGGCTTGGAGTTTCTCTCTTCCGGCGTCCCAACGAACTTCTACCCAACAGTGGTTGTTGAAATTGAATTCTACTGGGATGAGTTGCGAGTTATTTTGTCGATCGAAATAGTAAGTGACGTAGCCTGGTGTTTCTGCGTCGTCTTTCCAAAATGCGGATTGTAAGTATCTCTTCGGGACGTTACGATCTCCTCTTCTGTCGATGTAGTAG